>JADRCO010000516.1:0-31955 GCA_021464525.1 Rhizophagus sp. LPA8_4_AMF
ATTGTTATTGATTCTATACAGTATAGTTTTAGGGTTAGGGTTAGGCAAAAAAAGAGTTAGAATTAGAATTAGGGTTAGTATTAGGGTTTGGATTAGGGTTAGGATTAATTAGGATTAGGTTTAGGAATTTAGATTAGGATTTGGGTTAAAAATTATTAGAATTTAAAGTAACTATACAGTATAGATAAAAATTATACTATATAAAAATAAAAAAACTATACCATACATACAACGAAGGTTATATCATACTCATTATCTATATACTCTCAAGAAAATAGCACCTGACCGGTCAAGAAGAATACATTTGCAGCTTGAATGGATGTTTCACGAAATGCCTTCATACCAAAGAGCTCGTTCACTGAAGTGAACCGTGATATGCTTTTTCTCGTGGATCATTGCATTGGTTTTCAAGCCCCATCGAAGCATGAACAAAGTTATCAATCCAAGGCATATTTTTTCGATCATATTCTAGTACTTCATGAACTTCATCAACTACGAGACCTTGACGTACAAGTTCTTGTAGTTCCGTAGCCGTTACTATAAGGCTTCCGGACTGGGTCTCCTCGGCTGATACTGGAGTTGCGGATTGTGTGGATTGAATACGTCTTTTATTCTTTTTACGAACCATACTTACTCTTGACTCTAGAAGAGTGAATTCAAATTTTTGAGGAATAAATGACTGCGGATATAGTGACGTAGTTACTGCGGAGAAGTTTAATGATGACGTACTTACTGCGCATAATATCTAAGCCACCCACGTGATTCGAAAAAAAAGAAATACGATTTCGCAATAATTCAATCAATGCGAATAATTGATTCGCCCAATAATTCTTCTAGGCAGTTACCGGAGAGATAATAGGACTCATCATTGGTGAGACTTTCCTTTCATATCTCCGTCACGATAATAATAACCTCTATCGCATCCACCATATTCATCATATCCACCGTATCCATTAATATATCCATCATCTATCTCAACCTATTTTTCCCGAATAACACGAGATGTTTCTAGTTCTAAGAGTTTCTTGCGCATGTTATCTTGTATTATACCTATCTTAGATTTCCTGCTGACTAGATTTTATCCCTGACTTCATCCATGTAATAAATCACCTTGGTTAATCTCTATGAAACACGTGGACATACACAAAAAATTATATAATAGTATATTTAGACTGCAAATAAGCAATAATTTTTTATTCTTGCATTAATAAAATATATGTTTCATGATAATACATTTATAAAGCTAAAAATTCGAGTTATATCATAAAAATATTAGCATAAAATAATTGAGGTAATTTTTTTTTAAAGAAATTTATAGTATACGAAGCTAGATATTAAAAACGAGAGAATGTACTTCTAGATCCGCTGAACGTTCACTAACTCTGGTGGCACGGTAGCAATACCCAACATCGGGCACATTTGGATTAACTCGATCATGCCTGCACCTATATTTGAAAAAGTTAAAAACATTGCAAATATTTCTAGAAAATAATAATAATAAAACTTAACACCAACCAAAGTGGTAGACTATTTACACAGTTAGTAAGCTGTCGTCCACTTCTGAAGGAGAAAATTACGTTGGAATTAAATTCATTGGTGCCTCCATTTGTCATAATGTGGTTAATTAACGAACGCTAAACAATTTTGTACATATTAGTTTAAATTAACAAACAATAAATAACAAACAATGTAAAAATACCTCCGTTTGGTCTCTAACATTTCTGGGAAAGGGAACTGTCCACTTAATGATGATGATAGGATCATCAATACACATATTTTCAATAACTTCGAGGACCATGTCTGCGTTCTCTTTTATAACATCGGGAATATCCCTTAAACCTAAATGGTGTTAAGATGAATTTCTGAACTTTTCATTTATTTGTATCATTTAATACTCACCCAAGGAAAACATTTTTGCAAGTTTTTTTACAGTGTTTACACTGTTTTTGCTGTCTTCAGTATTCAAACTCATGGAACTCATGGTGGAATAGGTGGAATATAAACTAACAAGTAAGAGTTTTACTGATTAAGAACCTATGGTATTATTTATATTGATTAACCACGTGCGCGTTTACGCGTTTTGAGATCGTGATCACTGATCTAGATATATTAACAGATGATGTTTAATACGAGCGATAAGCTGATAAAAAAAAATAGATAGATATTTTTGCATCGCTTAGGTTAAACGTAGAGTTACATATACTTATACAATTAGAATTATACTTAATTTTATAATATATATTGGTTAGATTACATGATATAGTGTAATTAATATAATAATAAATAATATATTTTTTTTTATTAAAAATATATTTTTTTTTTTACCAAGAATAAATTTCATGTATAGAAACCTTTTCATTTAATAGGTAAGATAAATATTTTTTTTCTATTTAACAATAAGGTATTATGTATCAAAGACTTATAAGAATATTTACGCCTAAGCTTTTATTCATCACTATAAGTTTTGCATCAGTAGATACGTAAATCTTGTAGTCCCAGAATTTCATGTGGCTAGTCAAATTAAGGTTAATACAGGAGTATAATTATACCACATAAACTATATAACCTTTTATTTTATACAGTATATCATATACAGGAACCATTAGAGCATCTGAAGCATTATAATCATGAAAAAGCCACTAAAAAACATATCTCTAAAAAAACATCATTAAATTTATTGTAAATATTACAAATTTTGATTTATTCTATGATGTATTTTAATTGCAAATTTTTTACATTTTAATTAAAATAATTATATGATCATGTTACATCCAGTCCATTATATACAACATAACAGAGAATTAAAACATTTTCGTAAGTATTGTTATGTACCTCATGATCGTATGATACCTTCATCAAATATACATAGTATGAAAATTGAAAAAACTGAATAAAAATATTATTATTATATTTATATATTACAATATATTATACGAAATAAAAATTTAACAAATTGTTTTTTTTTTCTTATAAAAATAATAAATAAATTCTGACAAAATTTTTCATCATAACTAATTCTGAAGGATATTGAACTTACTGATCTACAAAGACATCTTACCAATTCATGATCTTTTGAAATATCATGTAGTTCCTAAAGTGAAACTTAAAACTAATTTACCACAAAAATTAAATTTTCAAATTGATTCAATATTGATTGAGTCAAATCGTATTCCTCTTTTACTTCATGGATTGATAAGAAAGTTTCATCACATTATATAAAAAATTTTCCTTACGATTTCAAGTATTATATTGCTCAAGTCAGGATGGAGTTGATATTAATTCCTTTCATAAAAATTGGGACAATAAAGTAGCTACTATTTGGATAGCAAAAATTAAAGATTCAACACAATTAATTAGAGGATATAATCCACTTAATTGAGATAATAGTCATCCTCGTTGGGAGGCTACAGGATATAGCTTTATTTTTAATTTTATCAATGGAGGAAATATTTCTACTTCAAAATTAGGTTATGTTAAGAAACAAGAACGTGCTGTTTTATGTCAGTATAATTTTGGTCCAACTATGAGTAATATATAGAACTGTACTAATAATAATTGGTCTAATAAAGATCATGGTTATAGAGATGTCTATCCAAACATAGGAATTCCAGAAAGTTTTGAAGTAGAAGATTATGAAGTATTTCAAGTAATTGAAAAGTAATTCTTTAAAAAAAAAAAGCTATATTTTTAAATAAAGAATTTATCATTAATACATAGATATTGAATTAACATACATTCTATTTATAAACAAATCTTTGAAAGAGTGTGAATTAAATTAATACATATAAATTATCTTTCATGAAACTTTGTTGATCTAACAAATACGCAGTAATTTATTTAGAAATTTAAGGTTACACGATCGTCATAATAAATATAAAATTAAGGATTCGATTCCAAACTTTAAATTTACTACTTTTCTTACTATTACGATAAACAATGTCTTTAAAATTTTGGGCAGAGTTATCTAGTGATTACAAAAAACTTTTTGAAACAGAAATTGGATATGACGTTATTATTTATGCTGGAGAAGAACAAAATATTAAAGAAATTCATGCTCATTCAAATGTTTTGTATGCTAGGTCTCAATATTTTCGTACTACATTTTCTTAATGAATGGGCTGAAAAAAGAGATGGAAAATTTATTATTAGAAAACCAAATATTTCGCCTCAATTATTTAATATCATTCTTAGGTAAAATATGTTGTTAAATAAATTTAAAATTTATATAATATTTAACTATTAATTATATTGTTAGGTTTATTTATTGTGGAAATATTGAATTGAAGAATTTACAAGGCTCTGAAGTATTAAAGTTATTGATAGCTGTGGATGAACTAAATATCAATTCGTTAGTTTCTCACATTCAAGAATTTTTAATTGATCATCAAACCCGAATTTTTACAACAAAATCCAACCGGAATACTTGAAATTATTTATCAACATGAAACATTTATGGATTTATGGAATTTTTTTCTTGAAAAAATTTGCGAAGAACCTAAAATTTTATTCAGTTCTGAAAATTTTATTAATTTAAAAGCTCCTTTATTGGAATTAATTAAAAAGAGATGACTTAAATATGGATGAAATTGAAATTTGGGAGTATTTATTAAAATGGTGTTTTGCCCAATAAAGTATGAAGAATGATCCAACAAAATGGAATAAAGATGATATTATAAGAGTTGAAAGAGAAATATATAGATTTGTTCCTTTAATCCGATTCTATGATATTGATCCTACTGATTTCTTTTACAAAGTTTATTGTTACAAAGACATCTTACCGCAAGATTTAATTCATGATCTTTTGGAATATCATATAGTTCCTAACATAAAGCCTAAAGTTAATTTACCACATTCAAGAATGCCAAATTTAAAAATCCCACTCAATTCAACTTTAATTAAATCAAATCATTTTCCTCTTTTTGCTTCGTGGATTGATAAAAAAGATACTTCACATTATAATAGAAAAAATAATCCCTATGATTTTACTAAGTTATTATATCGCTCAAGTCAAGATGGAGTTGATACTAATTCTTTTCATAAAAATTGTGACAATAAAGGAGCTACTATTTGGATAGCAAAAATTAAAAAT
This sequence comes from Rhizophagus sp. LPA8_4_AMF, assembly GCA_021464525.1. Lineage (NCBI taxonomy): Eukaryota > Fungi > Glomeromycota > Glomeromycetes > Glomerales > Glomeraceae > Rhizophagus > Rhizophagus sp. LPA8_4_AMF. The sequence continues at coordinate 5,090 of JADRCO010000516.1, forward strand.
TCAACACAATTAATTGGAGGGTATAATCCACTTAATTGGGATGGAAGTCATTCTCATTGGGATGCTACAGAAGATAGCTTTATTTTTAATTTTACAGATGGAGAAAATATTTCTACTTCAAAAGTCAGTTATGTTAAGAAACAAGATCGTGCTGTTTGGAGTAGTTATGAATTTGGTCCAACTATGAGTAATATATACAATTATAACAATAATTGGTCTAATATAGAACGTGGCCATGGTGATAACTATCCAAACATAGGAATTCCAGAAAATTTTAAAGTAGAAGATTATGAAGTATTTCAAGTAATTGGAAAGTAATTCAACATCTGAAAAACATTTCAATATCAATAATAACAATTTCTGTGACCTAAGCAATAAAACTTCATTAGTAATAAAACGAATAAAGTATTATATAATTTTCAATAAAATGTTTTACATGTGCTGTATATAGATTATTATTTTAGTAAATACTATGTGTACGCGATGATTGATAGTAATCGTTAGTTCTGAGGCGAACAATGAAAAATCATGATTATGTTTTCGCTTAATAAAAAGAAATATACAGTATGAGAATACCTGTATGTGCATTATAAAACTTCCTTCCAAACTTTGTAAAAAAATTTGTATTGATAATTTTTGCAATTTTTTGCAAATTTCAACGAAATAATTTTCTTACAATGAGACTTCATTGACGTCTACGTATAAAGATAAAGGGTTGCGCAATATTTTATAACAGGAATAGAAACTAAATTAGTGTATTATTAAATACTATTGAAGAATAACGATTGGAGAATCTGGTACCGTATAGTGCTGTATACGTGCAGGACCCTCGAGGTATGCACTACGGAAAACATCTGCCACAATACAACAACTGATGTGCTAAAAGAACTTGTTAATATATTAAATATTGCGGATGATATACCAGTAGGTTCATCGATAATATATTTTAAGAGTGAAGGTAAGAAAATAAAGACGTCGACAAGACACTTTAAGAAATTTGACATCGATAGATTAAGAAATTTATTAACACTAAATTAATAGGTATTACTAGTAATAGTTTTTTTAAGTTGTGTTTATTGGAAAATTGTACTTGTATGTAATTAATTAATGATTACATTTAAACTATATACTATAGTGATAGTTTCTCACTTTCTCTGATCGGTTTCATAAGAATTTTAACCCATAAAATTAATATTTTATTAATTTCTTGCTTTAGTCATATAGGTTTTCCAATTTTTAGCCGACTTGCGTAACCATATTTTTAAAATTAAATTTGTTAATAATTTGTAAGATCAATTAAGTTTATATTCCTGCTACCGATTTGAACAACTTATGAAATTCTTTGAATGCCGAACCAATTAGGGAAAGCCGGAAAGGTCCCGGTTCTGATACCTGGTTCAATTTGATGGACAATGGCACAAGAACTACTGTAATCGGACAAAAAGAAAAATTATGAAAGAAAAAAATAAAAAATACGAAGCGATTTAATCAATCGATTCGTTTTGTTAGTATAATTCTTTTTTTTTTTATTCAAATGCATTTTAAAGATTTAATATTATTATTACAGTATTAATCGGTTGGTAACACTAGTCCTGGACGGTTACGGCACATTTCGCCGAAGAGATGTTTCGCTGAAAGAACGTTTCACTGAAAATGCATTTTATCCATTTCGCCGAATGGAAAATGGTAGCAATTAACATTTTTATAAAAAATATTCAACGCGCAATGTAAATAAAAAATAAATTATTTTTAGATGTCTTTTTTTCCAGGATACTATCACTTTAACATTCAAGTAACTGATATTAATTGTTAAGCAATAAATAAATAACCTTATTTTCTGGAAACATTTATTCACGAAAAATAAGTAAAAAAAAGATTAATGTATTATAAACAACGAGATAAGTATAATAAAAACTAGATTTTCTATCATCTAATTCAAAATTTTTTTCTAGATAATAATATAGATTTCTTTTATGTATTTAGTATAAAAACAATAAATATTAACCAAATGGAATAAATAATTTTTCGGCGAAATGTCCATTCGGTAAAATGGCTTCGGCAAAATGGAATTCGGTGAAGGTGAAATGGTCCTTCGGCGAAACATCCCTTCGGCAAAATGGCTTCGGCGAAATGAATTTCGGCGCAAAGTCCCGTCCTGGACTATCGACTCGGGATCAATTTAGGACCTTGTTCTAGACCGTTTTGGTCCTGGTTCTGCAACCAGTTCTTTAAGTCTGTCCGGTCAAGAAGACTAACATATTCCTAAAACCAATATAATATTTTTTGCATTTTCGAAAGGAATCATTTACAGAACTTCAGTTATCAAAATGAGCGAAGATCAAATTAACGGAAATTTTAATAATATCTGAAGTATCATAAGATAGTGCGAGCAGCGTGACTCGAACACACGTGGCACCCCTTCTCGCGAAGTTACGGGTCATATTACCGAGTTCCTTCAAGATCATACTTTATACTTTCCAAAAGAAGTGTTTCATCAATATAGCATTATAAAATTAATAATATAGATAGTAAAATAGATAATAAACAGACATTGCTCAATAAAAGAATCAGATCATACAGCTGGATTTGAAGTAGACAAAAAAATTAGGAATTTTGAAAGAGAAATATCTTAAATATAAACGTAATCACACATAATAGTCCTAAATCCAATTCATCCCTGCAATTGGGATGTCCAATTTTTTGCGATTTTGGGGTGGTCAAAGGGTGGTTGCAATTTTTGATAAAATTTTCACGATTTTCACGATATTTATATTTGATTGGATGGCTGGATAACCATGTGATTATGATTTTGTGGCCAAAATAATAATTCCGGTGGTCAAAGTGGCGCTCTACAGCAATGATGTGGCGGGACAGGTCCCACAAAAATTTGACGTCCAATTTCAATTGTCCCGTCCTTTCCGTCCAAGTTATTGTCCCAATTTATTAATATTATATACTCAATAATATATTCTCATACGAAATTTTGTCCTGGGCATCAACAACCAAGGGCATGTCTCAGTCCCAGTCACGACAATTTTGGCTGAAATTGCGTTAATTTCAGCCAATCGCGAATTTGCGAAAAAAAAAATCACGCGCGATTTTTCCCTAAGGATACAAATTATAATTTTGACCTTATTTATCGTAAAGTAGTGATGGTACGACTATGGTACGTCCAATTATATTCAAGATATATATGCAGGACAAGGAGCTAAATATAATCCCGAAATTGAAAATCCGGACACAAAATCCGAAATTCAATATTCCGATAGAACAAAATCCTGAAATCTAATATCTTACGAAAAAACTAAATAACCTAATACTCAAATTCAGTGTAGCCATTCAAAGTAAAAGTAAATTTCTATTCAGTTCATATCACTCTGCAAAATTGTATATCACTTTGCAAATTTATTCAATTTCAGAAAAATGCATTTAATTTTTGTCACTTTTGGAGAGTATTGCTAAATATCACCGCTAGTGATTGTCTCCATACCAGAATTAGTGTAGAATTTTGGGCAGAATTAAAAATGTCATGAAACTCTGCCCGTTAATATTTACTAATGCTGGTGCGGTGAGAATCGATTTAGCAATTCCCAATTAAGTGGGAATAGAGAAATAATTATTCGTGATTAAGACATTTATAATTAATTACGCGCAATATTAAAAGCATTATTTTTATTAATTGAAATATACAACAAATAAATATACTACTATCGAAATCATATATTTGATTTGTTACGCGGATTCATATAAAATAGTAGGTGGATGGGCAAGGGATATAACTAATACTTAAACGTTTGTAATCTTACTAGATAATTCACTCTTGCCCAAATATAATGACGCTGAAATTATAGACAATTGTTACTTTTTTTATTTTTTTAAAAAAAATTCGACAAATTATAAATTAGTATTAGAAATTATAATTAATATATTAGATATATAGTAAATAATAATAAATTTATGAAAATTATAATTTTATAAGAATGTATTTTATAAATTGAAAATCGAATCAGCTGATGGTTTTTTTAAAACTCTTCTAAGCCAACCTCGTTCCTATTAATTAAATAAATTAAATAGTCATTAATAATGTTAACATGTAATCTAAGAAATTGAAAATATACATATATATCTTACCAATTCTTTTTCAATTTCCTCAATCTTAGACGATACATCACTAATTCCATTATTTTTTTGATACAACTTATACCATTTTAAGGCTTTTTTCAAACTTTTTTGAGTACCTTTACCAGAATTAAAACACCTACCTAGTTCATATTGAGATGGTATAAATCCATTTTTAGCAGCTATTTTATATAATTCAAATGCTTTAATGCTATCCTGTTGTGTACCATAACCATATTCATAACAGGTTGCAAGAAAATCCACAGCTATATTTAATCCTTTATTAGCAGCAAATTTATAATATCTAAACGCATTTTCATTACTTTCTGTAACGCCATTTCCACTATAATAGCAATGTCCAACTTCATAATGACCACACATATCATTTTTTTGATTTGCTTTCATAAACCATTGGAAAGCTATTATGTCATTTCTATCAATTCCAAACCCTTTTCTATAAAACTTTCCAATTATCACTTCATAATGCTGTGTATTTGAATTTTCAATAAGATAATCAAAAATTTTTCGTGCTTTTGACTTATATTTTTCTAAAACTTCGTCAAAATCAAAATTATTTGTCCATCCAACTTTATTATATTCTAAATAAATTTGAATAATTTCATTTAAAATATTACTTAATAATTTACTTTCATCTTCAATATTATTAAAAACTAATGGTAATGGTTTACCTATAATAATAATGTAATATTAATAATAATGTCTTAATAGACTTCGATAATGTAAGAAAATATACTTACTGATCTTATATTCACGTAATGGTGATGATGCTGATCGATCATGCTTTTCATCTTTCTTTGAATCTTCAGTAATCTTTATAATTGGAATATTTGTATTCATTGAATCATTTGCAATAATCGGATCATTTGCAATAATTGAATCATTTGTAATAATTGAATCATTTGCAACCTTTGAATCATCTGAAATTATTGAATCATTTGTAATCTTTGAATAATCTGTAATCATTGGATCATTTGTAATCTTTGAATTATATGTAATCTTTGAATTATTTGTAATCTTTGTATTATTTGTAATCTTTGAATTATTTGGAATCTTTGAAATATTAGGATCGTTTGTAATCTTTAGATCATTTGTTATCATAATATTTAGATCCTCGGTAATATTCGGATCTTCTTTAATCTTTGAATCTGCAATTTTTGAATCTTCTATAATCTTTGATAAAATTTTTTCCAATGTATTAACTATTTCATCACTAGTTGGTCTTATATTTGGGTCAACATACCAACATTTTTGATAAAGATTTACATATTCAAGAGGTGTACCACTTATTGGTTCTTCCCTAAGACCATTTGAAACTTTATAAATTAAAGAATAATATGGAATTGTTAAGAAGGGAGGATATCCACTTGATATCTCCCATAAAAGAACGCCTAAACTGTAGATATCCGACTTCTTATTTCTTACATAATTTGAACCAGTAAAGAATTGTGGTTCAACATATGAAGTTGATGTAATTTCAACAGTTAATTGTTTCGATAAACCGAGATCTGCAATCATTAATCTATTTTTGTGAATTAATATATTTTTTGCATGCTATATATAATAATGTAAGTAATGAATTAATTACGTAGAAAATTAAAAATTTAAAGAATAGGGAATAATAATAAAACAATTTTATTCTTACCAAATCTCTATGAACAATATTCCTAGAATGTAAGCACCTCAATCCACGTGCAATATCCAAAGCCATGTTAATTTTATCGGTCCATTGAAATAATTTAAAATTCTTTTTTAAATATTCTCTTAAATTTCCCTGGTTAGCGTATTGTAGTACCATCATATAATCATTTGATGATGGTTCTATAATATAAATAATAAATGAATATTATTAATTTCATTAAATATTTTTTATTAAAAATCATAATATTAACCTCTTGTAATTCCAAAAAATGTATTTATACATGGATGAAAATTAACTTTCATTAAATTATTTAACTAGATATAATTAAATTAAAAATTAATCATATTAACTTGAATAATAACGACAAATATGTAATTATATAAAATACCTCCAAAAGTAACTTGTTCATATTATCTTCATTAATTGTAGGATTATTTATAAGAATCTTTAATGCTAATTTAGCTCTACCGTATACCCAATCAGCTCTTTTTACGCCAGATTCTTTATCAATCATTCTCATGTTACTAAGATCATTATAATCTAAATAACTTAGTTCACCTTCTTTTATCTTCTTACCAATCCATTCGTTTAATGACACTGACACCATATTGATTAAGTTACGGTTATATAAAAAAGAATTTTTTAAGATAATTTGTGATTAAAGAATTTTGAACGTAAGTTATATACGATATGTAAGTTGCGCCAATCTTATCTCACTTCGCATCTTTTTCTTAATTAAAAATGCATTAGATTTAGTAAGATCTGTGTAATATTTATGATTTTCGTTTAATAAATATATCTAATTAAAGATCTGCGATTATTAATTCTGTTTGAGGATCCTAAATAAATTTTACCATTCTAAAAGAGAATTTAATAAAGTAAAATAGACTTTCAAGTTGAAAGTTATTTTTTTCACATTGATATTAACACATGATTCCGTTACTTTATGATCTGTGTTTGTTTTTACTAAATTTTTTTAAAATCTGTTACTGACTTTATTGTGAACTTATTAAATCAAATGATCAACGCGATCATTTCTTATCATGAAACCCTGTAAATGACAGTTTATTATATTCTAATATGTAACAGGTAATTGATTTTCATCTCCTATTGTTCCCGATATCATTTCACCGACAATCATTTTACCAACCGAACTATACCATTTTTTTAATTCAGTAATTTACTAATAAATATGAGTCAAAAAACTAGAAAAAATAATTTAAATTTTCTTTAAAATAGTTTTTGCACTAGCAAAATGAACTGTCGGTTAAATGACTGTCAATAAAACGTTTATTTATCGGATGTTTTTGATGAAGAATTATAATTAATCCTAATCTATATAAATTGAAAATCCTGATACTCTCAAATGGCGACACTAACTTTTATAAATCAATAACTTAATGACATATCTTTTTGCCAGTAAAAGGGGGAGGGGATAAAAAATATTAGTTATGTATATAAATAACACGTTAATTGTTTAAAAATTAAACTTTTATAAAAATTAGGGCATGATCTTAGTGGGGGAGCAGGGAGAGCTGAATAATGACCTAAATGACCTTAAATAGCTTAATTATTTGAATGGCCAAATGACTTAGGGAATGCATGACCGAAATTCTCTCATTTTAGATTTTTTAATTTAGGCAGGTGATAGTCGCCATACTCGTGTCTCGTAGACGTCGATCCTCAGATGATTGTCATGTGCCACTACATATTTTATCTTTTTTTATTACATATCGGTTAAAATTTCACTTTAATTTTTTTACAAATGGTATGAATCTAGAATTTTTTTTAAAAAGAACGATAAAAATATACTAGACGATATACATATACATTTTTTTTACAATTAGCATGGTCGTAAGCGAGTAAAACCATCGGCTGAAGTAGAAAAACTTCGTAAAGAAAAAGAAGTAACTAAAATAAAAGAATATAGGAATTTAGTTGAGTCGTATTTTCAAAAAGTAAATCATCTCTTAACGTTCTTTTATATGTTTATATATTTATCAATTTAATTAATTTATTAATGTACTTGATTTACTTGATTTATTATTAATTATCATAATTATTATTAGAAAGATAAAAAAGAATTTGATAATGATGCACTTGCTTTAACTACAAAAATATTATCACAAAACCCTGATTTTTATTCAATATGGAACTTTAGAAGATTAATTTTATTAAATGGGATTTTAAAAGAATGGTATTTTCTATTAAATTCATTATTCAATTTTAATTTACCAAAATAATTAAATGTTTTAAATTTCATTTAAATTAGTTCAGAAGAAGATAAACAACAAACTTTATCAACCGAGTTGGATTTTCTTCAAGAACTTTTTCAGTTAAATCCGAAATCTTATTGGATTTTTAATCATAGAAGATGGTGTTTAGAAACTATGCAGAATCCAGATTGGAATAAAGAATTGCAACTTGTCGGAAAATTTTTGGAATTGGATGCTAGAAATTGTAAGTATATTTCAATTTATAATAATAATATTCTTTTTATTAATTTTAACTATTTATTTATCAAAACGGTTAAAAGTTCACGCTTGGCATTACCGACGTTATGTGACATCAAAACTTTCTTGCACAACTGAAACTTCACTCATTCAAATTGAGTTTGATTTTACAACTACAAAGATTAATCAAAATTTCTCTAATTATTCGGCTTGGCATCAACGAAGTAAACTATTACCACTTTTAATAAAAGAGAAAAATTTGGATGAACAAGAGAAAAAAAAATTAATTGATAAGGGTAAAAATAATGATCACATTCTTTAAAAGCTTTCAATTTTTTTTTTTTTAAAAAAAAAAAAATAACATTACATTTTTTTTTATGGTTATTTATAGAATTTGAATTGGTAAAAGCGGCATTTTATACTGATCCAGATGATCAAAGTGCATGGCTATATCATTGGTGGTTGGTTGCTCAAGGTATGAAAAATTCGGCATTAATATTTACTTTAATCCCATTTTAAACTTTTTATTTATTTTTAGGTTCTACTATATCTACTTCACAAATGAATGAAGAATCAAAAGAATCGTCAAATTCATTAAATCAGGATTTATCGATAATTACATCAGAAAGAATTGAACTTTTGCAACGTGAAATTAACGTGGTTAGAGAATTATTGGAATTAGAACCAGATAGCAAATGTTTGTATAAGTTTAAAATTGAAAGGCATATATTTATATACTATACATTGATTTATATTTAAAAAATATATTTTTATTTTATTCTATTAGATTGTTTACAAACTTTAGCAAATCTTTTAAGCGAGTTAAAAACAAACGTGAAAGAGGATTCAAAGAAGATTGATGATGAAGTTATTACAATTTGTGATCGTTTAATTAAGATTGATAAATTCAGAACGAAAAGATATGAAGATTTACGTAAGTTCTAATCTTTTTAAATTATTGAAAATTTTAATAATTAAATTTTAATTAATGTTATCAATTATACCATTAGGCTCAAAGTTTATTTCGAATCAACAAGGATAACATCCATCATTATTACTTTTAATTCAATATTCCTACGTCATCAAATTTTTGTATATTTCTATCACTTATTTATATCAATAAATTATTTGCTAATTTAATCAAAAAAAGAATTTATCTCTAACAATCCATTGATAGAAAATTTAAAATTGGGAGAGAGATAGGAATTTTGGAAATTAGTGAACTATACTGTTAATAGAGAAAATTCATTTTTTTGTTTATTATGATCGTGGTGTGGTCCCAATTAAGAAATCACGAGATTCCAGATTACTTCCTTTTTCAAAACCATAAAAACTTAATTTTCAACTTAATTGATTTTTATTTATCGTTATTTTTGAGAAGTCTATGGGGAACAATCAATCAAATTGACACCATAGTAATCCGGAATTTCTCAGTATGATCCGATTCATAGGCGAATTGGTAATTAACGTTGATCAGGACTCAGGAGACAGATCTAATTAAATGAAGCCGATTTCAGCAAATACAAGATAGAATTTCCTATAAAAAATTTTTCTATAAATGCTGATACAAATTCTCACAAATTTGATTGATAAAGATCTTTCCTCTTTTGTTTCGGCAGGAAAGTCTGAAGTATTAAGAGACGATAATCTTTTTGATTTGATTATAGTGTAGGATCAGTTTAAAGTTGCAAACTAAGACCTGAGTATTAATGACATACTTGAGACTTTGGAAATCCTAATTGAAGCATTATCGCTACGACGTTTAGATAATTATAAAAAAGTAAGTTGAATAAGTTTGGTCGAAATTCAAGCCGCTTGAATTATAACGTCTAAATTTAATCATGATTCGTTCCTAAGCGATGATAATCCATCAAATTTTTTGCTACAAAGTAATGCGCACTTTTATACATAAACAATAATAAAATATACCGTTACTTCTCTGCTATATAAAATAAAAAATGTATAACAGCTGCTTTTTGAAGTTCGAACAAATCTACGGAAGAAAGCATATATCAGCTCTTGATGTTCTGAAAAAAATCATGCCACTGAGTGATAATGTTCAAGGATTGGAAATTTCAAAAATTTAGCGTTGGTTATGAAGAATGTTTTTACCAAATAATTAATTACATTCATAAAACGGGAAATAAAATATTAAATAATTACATGAAGCATTAAAAATTTAGATAAATTATAAATGATTTATTAATTAAAATAAATTTTAACATGAAATTCTGACAATTATAAAAAATATATCATGGAATTTTATATACAGTAAGTACTGTGCATACGTTCGTACTTATTACATGAGGGAGAATGAACACTGTAAAAATTAACGATTTTTGAAACAATAGCGAAATATCGAATTGATTGGACGAAAGGATCTAGATCAAATGAATTAGTAGTTTAATATATTAATCAATAAGCCATATAAGGTAATTAAGGTATCATTGTATTAGTATTTGTACATTTGGTGAACTCTCAATATGCACTATCATGTACATTCTCACATTCCCACTTAATTTACTATCATAAAAACATATTCTCTCTATGGATAGAGTTCACTTTATACTTTATCATAACTACAGCAAATAAAAAATCATAAAAATTTAATTAATTTTTTATTAAAACTTTCTAATTTTTTTCTAAATAATGTCCATTAAAGAATTTAAAAGAAATTATAATAACCAAATTTTATTTACTAATAGGAATAACTATTCAACTATCTAATAATGTTTTTAAAATTTGTAAAATCAATTTATTATCTTAACCATCCGTAAGGTGAGTACGTTGATGCGTTTTTAAACTATCTAAACGGCCAAATCTTTTTTCACAACCAGGATCCTCACAAGCGTAGGGCTTCTCGCCAGTATGTCCACGTGCATGTCTCTTTAAATCACCAGAACGCATAAATTTCTTGCCACAACCCAATTCACTACATACAAAGCGTTTTTCTCCATTATGAACAAGTTGGTGAGAACGAAGATTGCTTGTTTTACTGAACCTCTTATTACATCCAGGCTCATCGCAAACTTTTTCTTTATCAGCATGAGTACGCTTATGTGACTTTAATATATCCAAACGTCCAAATTTCATATTACATCCTGGATTATCACATTGATAAGGTCTTTCCCCAGTATGACCACGTTGATGTCTTTTCAAATCTCCAGAACGTAAGAACTTTTTATCACAACCAGCTTCGGTACATGCAAATGGTTTTTCTTCTGCATTAATGAATTGATGTATTTTCAAATTCGATACTAGTTTATTATTTGATGCCTTATTATCAACGGTTTCAGAAGCGGATGCTTCTTTCGCCACATGAATTCGTTGATGTGTTTTTAAAGAATCCATCCTTCCGAATTTTTTGTTACAATCGGGATAATTACACGCATAAGGACTATCTCCAGTATGAGAACGTTTATGTCTTTTCAAATCTCCTGAATACATAAATTTCTTATTGCAACCAGGTTCTTGGCAAATATAACGACGTTCTCCTGTATGTGTACGTTGATGTTGTCGTAAGTTACCCGATTTACTGAATTTTTTATCGCATCCCAAAAAATTACATGCATAGGGTTTTTCACCCGTATGAGTTCGTTTGTGCTCTTTTAAAGTATCTAATCGAGAAAATTCTCGGCCACATTCTTCGCATGCATATGGTTTATGACCAGTATGAATACGTTGATGTCTCTTTAAATCACCTGTTTGAGTAAATCTTTTCTTACAAGATGGTTCAGAGCAAACATACGAATTGTTTTCATAATTTATGAAACTACGCTTGCGATTTGAATTGTTAAAGTCATGAGAACGTTGAACAGTTTGAACTTTCGTGTCATTTGATTCTGAAGAAGTACAAATGGATGAGATATCTAATGGAGATTTCTTGAACAATGGCAAATTTATATTTGTGTCATTTGTGCTTTTTTCATTAATAGGACTACTCGAATTAACCGAAGTGGTCGTATTTATTTCATTATTTTGAGGCGACGATTCATCATCAATTTCGTTTTCTGCGGAACTGTGTTGAAGCATATCTTGTTCTATTTCATCTGAATCCGATTCGTTACGAGAATTTAGTGTCACTTCTGTAAGAGTATTTTCTACTGAAGTCTCACTATCCACGTCACTCATACTATTAAAACTATCTAATTATTTTGAAAGAAACACGGAATTAATCCAATTATCTTTTCTTTTTTGTTTTAAGGAATAATTTTATATTTTACCTGTTGATGAATTACCGGGTATAACGTCCGAAACTACCGGATTATATTTAAAAAAATTCATTGTCACAAATAAAAGGAAATAATAAAATAAAGTTATTTAATGCTAAAATTTTTATAGAAAAAAACGAAAATTTTTTTTTCCCAAAGCCTTTTATATTCATTATTTTTGATCATCACGTGCGAATTTGCCGTCCCAGCCATATACAAATTTGATAAGCCGGGCTCACTTCGGCTATACGAAATCCGAACCCGAGTTTTTTTTACGCCCTAAACCGTACCAAATTAAAGTTAGCTTGAGGCTTTGCCGCGGCTTAGCTGGCAAATCATTTTACAAATTAAGTTAGTCTCTGCTAGTCATGAATATAAATAACTTTGATTAAATGCAAGATTCCTTCTTAATATAAAAAGCCAACACAGCCCATTTAGATTTAAGGAATTTAAGCCGCAATAAAATTACCATTTTATATAATGAGTTACATTTTGTTTAATAATGGAAATAACCATTTTTTTTTTTATGATGTAATAATCAAATTATGTCACTAAAATTCCTTTTTAAAATAATCGAGATTCGATCAACCCTTTTGATCTTGAAATTAAAGGAATTTGTGACGTTCTTCATATCTAATTTAACCAAAAATGGAAATTATGCGGAATGCATTTATTTTAGTACCCGGAAATTTTTTATAAATCAGGATTTTCTTGATTTTAAACCTTTCTTTTTTCTAAATCATTTTATTTATTTGATCATCTTGTTTAATACTTTTTAAGAATATGGCACAGAATAAAGAATTTCATTATCAGCAAGGTGAAAGAATTCTTTGCTATCATGGACCTATGATTTATGAAGCAAAGGTAATGTATATACGGATAAAAATTATAATAATTATTATTCAATTATGATAAATGAAAAAAAAATAATTTTCTTTTAGATTTTAGAAGCGGATAATAAACATCCAAAAACAAGTTTAACGGGTCCACATTATCTAATACATTACAAAGGATGGAAAAATACGTGAGAATTCATTAAATTTTTTTTCTTTCGAAAATAAAAAAAACTATATTCATAATTTTCATGTTTTTATGTAGGTGGGATGAATGGGTTTCAGAGAGTCGAGTGTTAAAATTTAATGACACGAATTTGGCTAAACAAAAAAATCTCGAAGAATCTTTAAGTAAAAAAGGAAGGTCGACTGTTAAAAAACCTGTTCAAGAAACTACAGCTGAAAAAGGGAAGAAAAGAAGGAGAGATACCTTAACGGACAAAGTAACTAGAATTTACATTATTATTTACGTTGATATTGATTGAAAAAAAATTTTGAGTTCTCTTCTTTCCTTTTATTTAGGATGAAAGTGTCAAAAAACCAAAGATTAACATTCCTGTCCCCGATCCACTTCGAGCAATTCTAGTTCAAGATTGGGAAAATATTGATAAATCATCATTGGTAGTTAAATTTATTTATACCCTAATATAATCTATTTAATATTTATAATGTGCTTGTTTATTCAGGTCGTGCCTTTGCCAAGAAAACCTTCTGTGAAGGACATTATAAGTCAATATAGGACATATCGAAATAAGAAAGGAGGACAAGAATCGTAAGTACAAAATAAAAAAAAACATTATAATTACTGTTCTAAAAAATTTAATTTTTTTTTACGTTATTATAGCGATGGGATTGCAAATGAAGTCATTGATGGAGTACATTTTTATTTTAACAAATGTTTGAGATCCCGTTTATTGTATACGTCAGAAAGACAACAATATAAGGGAATACGTAGCAAATTTGAACAATTGGATAACTCCCAAATATATGGAGCAGAGCATTTATTAAGATTGTTTGGTGTGTAAACTAAATTAATGAAGTTGTTTGTGTGGTTGCTTGAGTTGCTGAAATTAAATGATTCTAATTATTTATATAATTTATTTAGTATCTTTTCCACAATTGATCTCAAACATGAATCTTGCAGAAGATACATTAGACACCTTGAAATATCACTTGTCAGATTTCCTAAAGTAAGACTTTTTATATTCATCTCAATTATTAGGAATAGAGTAACTATTTTATATATTTAATAAAATTAAATTAATTTTATTTTTATGCGACGAATATAGCTTTTTAAATGATCATAGGAAAGAATATTTTATTGATGAATACCAAAAATTCAAAGATTAAATGATACTATATCAAGATATTTCGGTATCATTCAATAACTAAAGACCGCTAAATTTAAATTTTAAATAAGAAATAGTATTTACAAATACATTCCGGATGTTCTATTTTAAATATTCCTAGAAATCTATTACCTTGGAAGGCATTTTAATAGACAATCAATATCAATTGAATCATTTATTTATTTGATGGGAAAACAATATTTAATGATTTATTTAAAAATACTTTTTTTGAAAGACAATGTATTTATATAATTAGACTAATATTTACAATATAGTTGGATTTTCAATTATACAAATGCGATTTTTTATTAAATAAATAAAGCTTCCCTCATTCAATATAATCTATTTAATTTTGGTTTTTATTATTTTACAAAAAAAAAACAACCATTATTTTTTTCAAATACTAAATATAAACAAATAAAACAAACAGTAAATTACAATAATTCGAAATAAATAACTTGATCTTCACACACGCACTCCAAAAATTATCAAGTTGGATTTGTGCTAATAGTGCTAGTAGCATTACCTAAGAACTTTATAACATTTTGTTGATTCATTTTTCTAACAACTTCAAATAAGCTACTTTGCCAATAATGATCAGATCTTACTCTAAAATAATAGGGAAATCTAGGAAAACAAAATGCTTCAATATTTTTTAGTACATCAAAATTAATCCCTAATGCCAAATCTTTTAAACATATTGGACCTGGACTTTTTCCCATCTTTATTGCTTCTTCTATATTAGCGGGTAATATTCCTACACTTGTAATTTTCAAAAGGAATAAGTTTTGTTTAAAACAAATAAACAAATAATTTTTTTTAAAAGAACACTCACGTATTATCAATTGTCTGCCATCTCACCTTACCATACAATTGTGTGTCATTTCTAATAACGGCGTCGGAAGTAGCACAATAACCATTAAAACTATTGGTAAGTTGTTCAGGAGTCATATCATTAGAAGTATAACTGTACGATTCAGTAAACCATTCATATGTATAATGTATCCAAGGTTGTCTATTCTGTACATTATTATAAATTCTACCAAAGAAAACAACTATACGAGTATTATTATTTATCATCTCACGTAATGTTATCCACGGCCTATTAGGATCTGACATTGAATACATCATTGAATGCCCTGTTGTTTGGTTTACAAAATATTGTGCTAGTTTTGATTGTATATAATTACTAAGTATTTGTGGGTCTCCATCTGTATCACCAAATTCAATTGTTATAACCTCGTTGGGGTTGGAATTCATGAAATCCAAAATTACTTGAAATACTGTATCTAATTCTCCTCCCAATGCTCTCGCTGGACTTTGACCATGGCAAAAAACTCCGTGTTCATTATTTAAAAGACATGTATCAAAATCAAAAAATCTTATCCCTAAAAGTTTTTTTTAAAAAAAAAAGTTAACACAAATTTCGAAACAAAATCGTCTCTTTTTCCCCTTAAACTTTGGACTTACCATCTTGAAGTTGTCTTAAAACAGGATAACCAGGATTGTTTTCCCAAAAACAAGTTATAATCCAATCAGGTACGTCAATTTCACACGCATTACCCCAAACATTACAAACTCTATCACTGTTAGTACAAACAGCATTCCATGCTGTACACAAAGCATTACTAGACCTACATGTCTTATTGAATCCATCACACAACCAATGTAACCATTGTGGGTGCCGTTGTTTACACGCTGAAGTTTGTGCATCACATTGCATCCCATAGGTCATTAAACATTGTGCGTATTGTTGACTACATACACTTACTGAATCTAAACAATTTCTTATTGTTAGATTGCAATCGAATTCTAAATTATATGCTGCACTATTATGAGTTCCGGGATAAGTCTAAAATAACGAAAAGGGAAAGTGAAAGTAAAAAAAGAGAATTCCCTTTAGTAAATTCGAACAAATCTTTTTCTTTAAAAAAAAAAATGAACGCGCTATCTTTACCACTTGATCATATCTTAGGTCGCAAATGGCTGCATCACCATTACATTTTAATGGCTCTTTTGCAACAGTTTGATTTATATTAGGCGTTCCCGACTGCGCATCACGTTTATTAACCCGAATAGCATAATTTGGAAAATTATTATTATCCTCTGATTGTGACAAATTGACGTATAATAATAATAATTGAATTATTAAAAGAAATAATATAGTATTGCATTGAATTCGATTCATTACTTAAATGATGAAATCTGCAAAGAATGAGTAAATATACTGTTAATATTGATTTGTTTTACAATTTGATTATGATGATTCTTTCAAATACAAATCTAATATTACTATATAAACAATGAATGCCAAAAAATTGATTGAAAATTTTTTTTTGCCTCTTTGACGAAATGAATCAATTAGATTAAGTTACTTACTTGATTATTAAAGCATTAAATTCGAGAATGAAAGAAAATATTTAGCGTAGGTTAAAGAAAAATAAATAATAAATAATATAATAAATAAATAAATTGTCCTTATTTTAGAAGTACAACAGATTAGACAAAGAAAACCCCCGAATTTTTTTCAATTCAGCTCCTAAACAAAAAAAAGGCAGGTAAAATGTTCAATTATTATAAAATATAAGTGGTAAGGAACTACAAGCTTCTGGAAATCATTGTTTATAAGTGTTGTGAAAGAAAATCCAACACACATTTTGTTTTGTAAATACGGGGAATAAAAAGATAGAATGGCTTAGGAGCTTTAGATGTTAAAACGTGTAACATGAAGTTTATTACTGTAAAGGGATAACCGAACATTTTGTTCTCTAAATGGTAATGGGTAGGCGCACAAGGTCTATTCTGGCCAGTAAACGTGTAAACTGAACTAAGCCATTTGGATTCTACAGAAAAAATTTTCTTTTTGCAGTTAAGTCGATTTTTTTCAGAATGGACAATGGGAATTCAAAAAAAGTTCGCAGTGACTTCGCCTCATATTAATTTCATATGGTCATATAGTTTAATCAATGTATGTGTTTTACAAATTCAATTTGATCCCAATCTTTCGCCCATTATACGGATGGCACGTTCGAGATGTGATAAATTGATAATTGATAAGATATCGAAGTTTTTAATATTCATTGATGACAACATCGCGATTTGAACAAACAATATCAATTAACAAAACTATTAAATGAGTTTAACTATAATATATGTTAGCGCCCTGCCAGAATAATGTAATCTTGGATATCTTGCGTAATCGTCAATAAGTTTATAATAAAATAATAAATTTACATTTGTTGAGTTTCTTCATTCTTTAATATTTCACTCATTTCACTCTCTCTTGCAAAAAGTGGTTATTATGAGTAAAAACGTAGTTGATCCTTTCATAGATCAAAGGCGATTAAAGATAAGTATATCAGCCACAGTAATTATCAAGGCATCACAATCTAGCCAAGTTTTCCTTGTGCTTTTAAAAATTATAATAACGAATTTTTTTCTAAATAGCATTCATTCCAGAACTCAAGATCTATTTTCACTATCCTAGTAGTACACGTTAGAAATTAAAGATTTTTTTAAAAAAGCCTTGTCTGGATGAAAGCATATTTGTGCTTTAATTAATTAGACTTTAGTCTAACCAAGCAATGATATATGATGATATGTTACAAGAGAGAAAGTAGGAATTTTTTATAATATAACGATAAAGAATGAGGCCATCAGCATGTGATTCGAAATGTTAAACGTATCTAATTTTATTAATTCTTTCATTTTTTATTCGTTCTATTGTACGATACATTAACGATTATTGAATAATCTATTGATAAAAGTAATTCAAGGTTATCCGACTCCGTATAAATCGAATTCCTTTAATGTGAAAATCAACTAGTTTGCTTATTAAAAAAACGTTAGCGTTGGTCACACAAATTTTAAATTTTTATTATAGTGTTACGATCCGGATGAATCCGTCATCCGTTCAATCCGGTCCGAAAATAAACGGACGATCCGGATGAGAAAGTTATACTGTATGTACATTCCGGATGATTCAAATCCAATCTGCTAAAACATAGAGACCGGATGAGCAAATACGGATTTTATGGATGATCCGGTCATCCGGGTGGGTTTCGAATCGGATAAATCCGCGGATTGACGGATTGACGGATTGACGGATCGCAACACTACTTATAAATAAACTCTTTATATTATTATTATTTGTAACATAAGTAAATTCTTTTATTATGGAGATCAACTTATAAACAAACTCTTTTTTATTATTATTATTTGTAACATTGTTCGTAACAGCTTATAATTAAATTCATTTAATTCATTCAACATATTTAAAAGTTTCGACTTTTCATACAATTTCTCCTTGATAATCTTTTTTATGATCTCAACGGGGAACTTTAATACTTGGATTGTTGTACTCATAATGAGTATTCTTAAAGTTGAACTATGCATTGTGACACCAGTTGATCCAATTACCATATATTTTGAATCAGGGGTTTGATTAGTTAGAATAAGGTAATTTGTGAGTATCGGGTATACCATTTTATCATTTTCGGAACTACGTCAAAGAACAATATAAACTACGCGTCGCCCAACTCGAAAAAAAAATTTAAAAAAAATTCTATTATTTTAGATACACTAAAATTAATTTTATTACTAAAAGAGCTTTTATTACTTAGAATGAGTGATGAATTATTAAGAATAAAAAATGACAAAGGACAAATAATTGTTGGCATACTTGAACGTAAATTACCAAAAGAAAGTACAAGAGGTACAAAAATTGGAATAATATGTCATGGCGTTCAAGGTATTTATTTCTCTTTAGAAAATTTTCTTTTAAATGAAAGTCATTTGTATTAAAATATATTTTTTCAATAATATAATAAATAGCACATAAAAACTTTAGTTTTCAACCAAAATTAGCAAAAGAATTGCCATTCGATACATTTCGCTTTGATTTTAGAGGTTATGGAGAAAGTGATTTTGTTTCTATAGATTATGGTAGTTGTGAGGTAATCTTGTGTAACCGTGAATATGTTGTATAAATGTAAACCACGGATCATCTTTTTTACAAAGTATTAACCTCACCTTTCTTTCTTTGATTTCTAGAATGAAACTGACGATATTGATACTGTGGTGAAATATTTAGAAAGGGAATATGGATATCAATTATACGCCATAATAGGTCATTCCATGGGTATGCCATTAATATACGTAAATTTATTTTTCATTTCCTTGTTATTCTTTTTATAAACGAACTCATTCAAACTTTTGAAACAGGGAATTTCTCTTCATATCATTATGCTACAAGAATAAGGAGGAATATACCACATTTAGTTGCAATTTCAGCAAGATATCATTTTAGTAATTTATTACGAAATTATCCAAAAGAATATTTGAAAAAATTTAAAAATGAAGGTTTTATAATTGATGAATTTAAGTTTTATGGAAAAATTAAAAGAGTTATGACTACTTATGAGAGCTTTTCAAATTTTATTTCGATTGATATGTCTTTTGGTAAGGGTTTCTTAAATTTATCGTGAATTTAATATACTTAATTTTGAACCGAATAAAGAAAAAAATTTAAATATTCATTTTCTTTATATAGTACGTGAACTTCCGGAATCTACTTCAGTATTAATACTTCATGGGACAAATGATGAGGCAAGTTTATAAAGTAAAATTTCATTTATAAAAAGTACCGACCTAAATGCTGACCTTTAGGAGGTAGCTTGCTTTCACTTATAACATCTTTCTTTACAACTCTTAATTGTAGTACACAACACCGAGTGATGCGGCAGTATTCTCCAACGTAGTTCCAAATAATACACTAAAAGTCATCATTGGCGCAAACCATTCTTTTAGCGATCACCATGATGAATTAGCTTCTGCAATAAGAGAATATTTTTCGAATGAATTTCAATCTACGAGATTTTTTGAGAGAAGTAAATTTATGAGTAACATACCAAGATATTTGAATGTTGAAGGTGTTACAAATTTTGGAGATTTGGGTGGTTATCCTAATGTGACGAGAAAATATGTTCGTAAAAGATTTATTTTTAGAAGTGGGAAGTAAGTTATCTTTTTTCATTTTTCTTTAGGTTTGAATCTTTGAAATTCTCTCATCTGAAAATTGCTAATTTTTTTTTTTTTGCTTTGCTAGCTTAATTGGAATTACTGAAAATGGGATTAAAACTTTAAATTTGCTTAATATACAAAATGTATTTGATTTTCGATCGACTCCTGAAGTTCAAGACATTGGGTTCGTGTAAGTATTAAATAAATACAGAATACTTCTTAGAAAGTTTTTATCTAATATTATTATAAAATCTAGAAATATACCAGGAATAAGTAGAATTCATGTTTCAATATTTAAAGATGCTGACCACTCAAGAGAAGCATTATTTAAAAAATGGTCACCATATATTCAAGACTACGAAGGTTCTTCTAATGGTAGTGTACTATTAGAAATTCATATATATATTTTTTTCTTCATTTCAAATATATTTATATAATTTTTATTTATAATATAGTGTGCATGACTATATTAGATGAAGGTAGACCAGCTTATAAAGTAGTATTTCAACATATATTAAATTATCCCAATAGACCATTTATCATTCATGGTGCAATGGGTAAAGATAGAACTGGTGTATTATGTATGTTAGTATTAAAATTATGTGGTGTTAGCGATGAGATTATTGCTAGAGAATATGAAATAACTAATAGAAATATTCGTAAGTATTAACTATATAGTATTTGATTATAGTAATAGATCTATTAATTAATTTATCGAATTGATTTTTTAAACATTTATTTATTTATAATTGGCAGAACATGAAGATATTATTAAACCCTATTACGATTTATGTAAAGGTCATTTTACTATGGATGAAATTAGAAAAATAATGAATGCAAAGTAAGTAAATTCTAAATAAAAATCTATTTAGTTTATTGGTTCATTACTAACCTTTCATTTTTCATAAAACATCATTATAAATATGTAGATATGAATCAATGATATTAACATTACATAAATTTAGTGATATGTATGGAACTGTAGAAAATTATCTAAATGAATATCTTGGATTCACTCAACGAGAAATTGATCAAATTACAAATAATTTAATGGCAGATCATACTGAAAATATCGATAATTATAAGAGAGATAATGAATTATTATATTTAAAATCTGCTTTATAAGTAATTATTGTCAACATTTATTATTATTCGTCTTTTTTTACTTTTCCTTTACTTCCATACGATTCTTACGTTAGCCTCATCACACAAAATACTTAACATAATCTCAACATATTAACATTGATAAAATTTATCTGATCTTTCCAGATTGTGCTGAGTTTTTATTAGCATAATTTATTATTATATGGTACAATTTACAGTATACTATATCATAAAGTTTAATTATTTTCTCTTAATAAAGCTTATTGTTTAATTATCCTAAATAAATATTGGGTTAGGCGTATGTGAATAAGGGCAATGGATTTAAAATAAGGATTGGTTTTAGTGATGAGTAATAGAAAAAATGAGAGAATATTTCGCTTATAATTAATTAATTACATGACCGTGTTTCGTACATCCTCATGTAATTAGGGACTGCCTTATTCTCTTAGAAATAAAATGATATTTTAAGAATGGCTGTCTGCACGTGGGAATTTTATTTATACACAACGCGTAACCACATTATTCCCGACATTCATTATCCCGACATTCATTTGCAGATTTTTGAAAATACAATTATTAAATATAATAAGAAATATTGATTTTTACAATGAAACAATATTTGCAAAGGGTTTTAAAAATCATTACATCTTAATAAAAGTATATTTTTGAGATGTATCATATTATAAAAAAATAATATACCCATTTATGTTTGCTAAAATAAAAAAATTATTAATTTTTACAACAAAAATATAATTTTGGGATATATTTTAAAATTATTGCGTGTCAGAATAAATGTAATGTCAGGATAATGAATGTCGGAATTCGGGTTTAGCTATTGAAAAGTAATAAGACATAACTTGCTTGACATATGAATCAAACCCATTGTTAATTCCTGGCTCATGGAAATTGTCACAAATTCGTAAGGCAACTATCAAAAGAAAACAGAGAGGAAGTAGCGAAAAAAGATGAAACAGAATATATACTTAATACAAAGTATAGGAGCTTTTGATAAATTAATTAAGGTAAACACGAAACAGCTTATGATATTATATTTTATTCACCGAAACCCATTTCGGCGAAGCAATTTCGCCGAAAGGATATTTCACCGAAACCATTTCACAGAAGACATTTCACCAGGACATTTCATCGAAAATATGGAATTTTTTAATTTTTCTTTTTTTTTGGAAGACAAACGAATTATTTAATACGTTATATTGAGTCACGTTTGTTTAAAAAAGATAACAAAATCATCATAAAATGAGAATGAAATAGAATTTGCACTTTTTTCTTTGTATCGAATTGTTAATGATCAAGGATCACTAACATTTTCGGCGAAATGTCTTTCGATGAAATGGACGATTCGAGGAAAATGACTTGGCGAAATGTCCATTTGATGAAATGAACATTCAGCGAAATATTCCTTTGGCGAAACTTCCCTTCGACAAAATGGCTTTGACGAAATGGTTTTCAGTGAAATGAACTTCGGCGAGACGTACCGTGACCTGATAAAAGATAGAAAAGTCAATCACTGAAAGAATAGAAGAAGCGTGGGCTGTAAAACATATTACGAAACTTTACAAAAATGGCTTAACAAATAAGATACGAAAACAATATTTTCCAAACTAAATTCCTCAGATGATGAAACGAACACAAATAATTCAGGATCAAATACCAATAAAGAGGAAGTTAGTAATAAATAAGTAAGGATATACAAGAGAACCAAGAAAATAAGAAGAAAACGGATTCCGAACCAGAATCTTTAAAAGACAAAGGAATCGCAAAGTATTTAGATTCAAGCGCCAATAAAGAAATCAGTACAGAAATAAATAAGCGACCACACGAAGCACAAGATAATTTTGCAGGGCAATACAGATACAATTATACGAGTTTACGTCTTCAATATTGTCAGATTCGCTAGTATATAGGACGAGTATGGCTAAGGTATTATTTGTCTTTGTATAAAATGTTGTTCACCAGTAAAAAAAGTACTCGGTGTTAACATTTAAAAATTGATGAAATTTATCCTCGAGAAAAATAAGATCTTTTAATAATGAACAGTGTAATATAATAAGCTTCGCAGATTTTCTTGGTGATTAAGATTTATAATCATAATAATTCTTCTAGAAAAAAACCGCTTAGCTAAACGAATTAAATCGTAAAAAATGCACCACTTTAAAATCCAAAATCAAAACTTAATGTGCGCGCATTTACAGTGTTTAAACTAACGAAAGTTTAATCTAACGTTACTATATATTATTCTTAAATATGTCGGCATCAGAATGGAAGATTTATTTTTAGGGTGAGAACCTTCTAGAATTCTGTCACCGACATGAACTATAGGCAATTTAGAAACGTTTTTATTAAAAAACCAGTGGAATTTAACTGTACAGGAGTAAAGTCTCCAACTACAACACCTTTTTACAAATGTTTTTGAACTACGTGAAACAAAATTGCTTTTCTCTCACTAACATCTCGACTTCATTTTTCACAAGCTTATTATTTGTCCTTACACTTTAATGCAAATTCAGTAACTTTATCTTTGTTTTTGTTAGACTCTTTCCCTAAAGAGTGCCGGTAAGAGACATTACAACATGTACACTGATTTTTCCTAATCTACATTCTACAAAAGCTTTTCTAAAAAATCATGAATATATTTAAAAACTTTAGGAACTTCACTAACACCAAGATGTTTTTGTCCTTAGAGTATTTAGGATTTACATGGGCATATAAGTTCATTACTGTATTTTATTCCGCTATTAAAACAGTTTTCCCATTTTCTCATCCTAAATTTTGTTCGTTACCTTTCATGATAACAAAGCAGGCAGCGTACCTTTTAAAGACTAGAAACTTCGATCTTTTATAGTTAAAAATGGACCTTAAAAAGAATACTTCTAAATCTAAAGTATTCATTACAATACCTTATCTTACAGATTTTGGTCTCCGTCGCACTGTGAAAGAACTTACTAACACAACAAAAATTTAATATGTATATAGCTTTGGATCATTAATGCATGTGGTTGGAACTGTATTTCATTATAAGCCATATGATGGCCACTTATGCGTTGAATTATCAAAGGAAAACGACTCCACCAATTAAAGGGGCCTCCGAATTTTATGAAAGACTGATGGATAAAAAACCTGAAACCCGATTGACAATGAAAGAGATTGAAGAAATTGTAAAAACTTGGATTTATTCTCCTAATGAACCATCTGAAGAAATAAAAGGGAAAATAAAAAAGGCTGAAGAAACATATTCAACAACCAACATTTCTAATTCCTATCCTAAACACATGCTATATGTCAGCTTCTTCCAATCAATGGCAATTCTGGAATTTTGCTTGTATGTATTTTACTGGTACATACTGACTTGATAACAACTGATCTTGACCTAGTTATTTCAGGCACATAATTTCCTAATTTTGACTATGAATAAAAAATATGTAAATTGATTAATTTAAATAATATAGGATACAATGATTCCCCAGTAAGCATTATGATTGATAATAGTATCAAGTCGAATTAGAAACCAAACATATATATATAGTTGGTATAGATAGTTTTATTTAGCATAGATGTTTACTTTAGCGAACTATCATGTATCACAAGCTATGTCCCGAACTTTGTATTTATTTTTCGCATGTATTAATAAAAAATTTTTCTTGGCAAATTTCGCTAATGAGCCATCAGGAAAATCATGTGATTTTAATTTTCATTGCTCGCATGTATATTAATAAAGAACCGTGAAGAATCTTCACATTTATCACCTGATATCGCATCCGCATATTTTCAAAATTCTTATGTATATTATTATTGAAAAGGAGGCCCTTGCATATGGATAGAGTTAAAAATTTGAACAATCAAATTCAAATGAATGAGTATATTCCACAAAGTAATAATAAGGTATGTTGGTTTTATTGCTCAGTAGGGATTGGAATCGATTCTACCAAAATCGTTTTAATCGAAAATCGAATTGAATCTATTTGATTCGATTAATCGAAACTAAAAATCGAATCTAATAAATTAATTTTTTTAAATTATGGTGTATTAAAAATAATCTCACTATTCCTATATAACTGCACCACAGTAAAAAAATTCTCATCGGAATTATCAGAAATGCTTATAAAATTGATCAACATTAGTTGCGTGTAGATTGTATTTTTTTAATACATTACCGTCTAATCATAATATAAACAAGGCTTATTACATGTTAATTTATGAGTAGAACAAGTTTCCCTTGGGTCAAAAAGGCTGTTGTTAAGATAATTTTTGGAAAAAACGTAAAAGTTTGATTTCATAAACAAAATGCTGGCCAAAATTATAATTTTCGGCCAGAATTAAGTGGTATTATTAATAATCATGTTATGTTATCAAATATGTATTATTTTTGTAAACTAATAAATAAAAGCTTAAAAAAAAACATTTTATAGCATTATTTATGTTGAAAGTGACATTTTTATAAAAAATCATTTTTATACCATTTTATTTAAACATTAAATATGACTTTTTATTGAAAAATGTTTTTAAATTCACTTAAAATTTTGTGCCACGAGATCAAAAAATCACTGTGCAACAAAATATTTAAAACACAATTTGATTGTGCTGTTATATAAATTCGATTAATCGAATCGTCAAATTGAATCGTCAAATCAAAATCTTAGAAATGATTAATCAAATCTTAAATCGATTCTTGAGATTTGATTTTCAATTGAATCAATTCCAATCCCTAATGCTCAGCTAGTTTCTTGGAATATATCATCATGATGTTAATCGATTTTTCCACATCTATAGATGTGACAACTTTGGTATCTGCCCAAAATAAAATGGACATAACATATTACTCTTGTTATACAGTATACAGTATCGGCATTTTGATTGTCGATGACCAAATCTTGCACAGCAAAAATTTTTCTGGTGATGGAATCATAAGCATCTTCACAGCGAAAAAATTAAGCAATCAATCCCTTATATATGCCCTATAAAAAAAGTGGATACGTTTTTTATACGGAATTTATACGGAAAAATACGTTTACATACTGAAAGATACGTTTTGAATACGGAGAGATACTGAATTGGTCAATTTTCCGTATCTCAGTATATACGTTTTTTCAGTATCAAT
>JADRCO010000517.1:0-31954 GCA_021464525.1 Rhizophagus sp. LPA8_4_AMF
ATATGTTAAATATGTTAAACATATCAAACATTCGTAACATTTGTAACATGATCGTCAGTCACATGATTATTCGATCATCAATCACATGACCTATGAAATTTATTTAATTTTTCTTTACCGATTATATGATTTTGGGAAAATTACGTGATCAACGCGAAAATTGAATTGTGAATATAATCTCAAAATTGAGAATACTATACATCACCAAAGAAAACGCCAATCATTTATCAGATGAAGAATTTGCAGTTCTACCAGATAATTTATATGGCAAGAAACCGCAATACTTATGTTTCACATTGAAATCTTATTTCCCGAATGAACTTTTAAGTCAAATTTATGCATGTTTTCGCCAGGCCTTTACAGGTTTAGAAGGTTTTGCAGGGCCTGAAAAATCAATTAAAATTAACCAGCACCAATTATTAGTTATTGGCTTCTACAATTAAGCTTCGCGTATTGTTATCGTCAATACTAAAATGGGCAATTTACCGCCATACAACGTTTTATATTCTTAACGATAAAGAAATAGACAAAGTATTATCAGTAATCGAAAAGAAAATAGAAGCATCCAGATTACTGATGTACCTCGATATCTTAAAGATGACTATAATTTCACTCTTTTTTCACAATATGGTAAAATATCAAAAATAACATTAAAAGAAAAAGACCATACTTCGATAAATAAGTTATACCACGAAAACCTCTTTTAAATACTTTTATTGTTGAATTTTTCGATGAAAAAGATGCAACACAATTCCGGGATAAAAATGTTTGTTCAGTCAAAAGCGAGCATTACCCTCTTAGAATTTTACTAATCAATCACCACTACGCCATCATTATCAAAAGGACCGAATGTACATATAAACTTGTAAACTTACAGGTCTTTATATAGACACCACTATAGAAGATGTACAAAATATCCTAAAACACGTGTAAGGGCGCACATGCACAATACCACCTCACAATAATAAACAAATTACTAAACATGGCTATATCGCTACAACTAAAGAAGATTTCAAGATTTCAATAAGAAAACCCAAATTATTAATGTGGATGGTACAAAAAAATTTTTTCTAATTCCATTAATCAAGATGACAAATTCAAGAATTGTACTGTATGCGGTAACCTAAAACATGATTCCAATAAATGTGACGTCTACACTACAATTAAAAAATACTCTCCACAGAAATCAGAT
The DNA here is from genome assembly GCA_021464525.1 of Rhizophagus sp. LPA8_4_AMF. Lineage (NCBI taxonomy): Eukaryota > Fungi > Glomeromycota > Glomeromycetes > Glomerales > Glomeraceae > Rhizophagus > Rhizophagus sp. LPA8_4_AMF. Next base: position 1,193 of record JADRCO010000517.1, read on the forward strand.
TTTAAATTACAAAATTTAACAGATAACAAAGCAATTCACTTAAATCCATATGGAAAAAACTCATTATAACATTAACAACACTCAATTAAATAAAATTCATCAACTTCTAAACAACAACCGCTACACACATCTCCAAATAATAACTCACAAAAATGCCATGAACCATACATGACAACATCGATGTTGACGACATAAGACAAAAAAATCATAGCCTAGAAAACAAGACGCTACCAACAATGAAATAAACAAAAACAATTAGAACTTCAAAATGAAATCAACAATTTGAATATTATTCAAAGAATACAGATAACATAATGAATAGTCAAGAACAAACTCAATCAATTTTACTTATTATCAAAAAATAAAAAGAAATTCAAAAACACACAACTAGTAGTCGCAAATACATCAGACGAGGAACAACACCCCAAATCTGATACACCTACAGAATTATCAAAGATAATTTATACATAACCACTTTCAACGATGAACGAATTACACTGATAAATCCTACGAAGGTTAAATACCCTAACTTCATTATGGAAAGTTGTTCAGAAGATAATTCGAATAAAACATGTAATAATCCACAATATTATGATACAAACAATTCTCAAAACAGAAACGAAGAGGATCCATATCTTGAATTTCAAAATCGTCGACCGGAAATCACCGTGCTGAAAAATCTTCCAGTTTCTCCAGCAACTTTTTGGGAAGATTTTGTTCACAATAAATATCTCTTCTCTTGTTTTTTCTTCGGATTTATTCGATTTCTATTTTTGATTTTAACCAAACTTTGTTTTATATACACGCATCAGTTTTACTTTCTATTTTTTTATGATAGCACAACAAAATATGAATAATTACATTTTGGTTCCAAATTAATTCTACATTCTCCTATAATACAACTAACCATGCATCGCACCACGCCACAAATACCGACACCAACAACAACTTTTGATTATATAAATCATTCAAACATTGAACATGAATATATTACTAATTATATTAACGAAAATTCAAACAATTTTATTGATTACCTTAAAATAAGTGCTATTAATATGCAAAATGGCTATAACAATAAATCCAGGATATAGCAAATTATTTTGACGCTAGAAACTTTGACATCTTAGGTTTAACAGATACAGGTTTACATAAACACCATGTTCACCAAGAATAGAAAAATTTGCTCATCAAACTAATAATAATCAACAAATCATTATAATTCACGACAACAATGGAAACAATAAAGGCTTGCTTGGGCATCGCAATTATGCTTACCGATAAAACTATACCAACATGGCAACATGTGCACAATATCACTCATTTCGAAGGAAGAATATTGAATATAATATTATGATTCAAAGGAAAAAAATCTTTCAACATAACGACATCTTTTTTACTTCTAAGAATATATTACAAGATGGATCAATAGAGTGATTGATTCATACAAAGCAATAAGTTAATTCAACAAGCAGTGTGGGTGATCATAATCCTGTGAATTTTAAATTTTTTTGATTTTTTAATTTGCCCTCACAGGGAGCAGTGTTTATTATAAAAAATTATATTTACATAAACAAAACTTTGTTTGAAAAAACACCTCACCTGTCCTGCAGATATACCCAGTGAGAAATTTTAAAAAATTCTTATATAATTTATATAAAACATAATCATTTAATAGATTTTCATTTAATAAAAGTTTAAAATTTGGAGTTTGCTAAAGATCACCAGTGGTGGCTGATATGTAAGCGAAACAAATAACAGGCTTAGTTTCTAGAATAAATAATAAAAATGCAAAAACAAAGGATGTGACATTAGTAAACATATATAAAATTTTATAGTCATGATAATCACCACTGGTGAGATTTAGCAATTTCTTTAAAATTTACATAATTGATAATTTGCCTTTAAAATATTCTATAAAAATTTATAATTGAGTAGTTTAACTAACAAGAAGTTTGATAAATTTTGCCAGTCTTGATAAGTTTCATCAGTATTGACATATTTCAGATTTTGGAAATTTGGGAATCTGGTGAAACTAGTTTTGCCAAGTTTAAGAATCAACCTCTAGTAAACCTCATAGGTTTTGCCTACAATACTAATTCAAATGCTTTGATTTCATATTTTTCAACTTCTATTCCATTATAAATAACACTATATAATATTTATAAAATATTATTCTCTGAAAGTTTTACATATGATAAAATTGCAAACTTCTCAAATATTCAGCATCTTAAAAATCTGGAAAATAAAACAAACAAAACATTATAAATAAAGTAGGTACTATAGCTCACAAAATATGACAAAAATATTATTAAATTAAACTTCTTATAAATATAACTTTAAATATAATTATTAAATAAATTTATTAATATATAATTCAAGCAACGTTTTAATACAAATTTCTGTAACTGCTTTTAAATATGAATAATTATTTAAATTTCATATTTTCGAATTCTATTTTATATTGGCAATTCATGCACTGCATTAATTCTAACTTTTTTCAGTTACTTTATACTTTGATTTCATCTTTTTCAGTTTATATTTCATCATAGTAACAATTTCAAGATCAAATGTTGCATTAATCTGACCTTTCTTTAACCACTACTTTGCATAATCTAATTGCTTTTGATTTCATTTTTTTTGACTTCTATTCAATATTGCTAATAATACCCAGATCTATTTTTTCTACCATTTCTTTATATAATTTTTCATTTGTTTCAGTTCCTATTCCATTTTTATAACAATATGCAAGTTCCTTTATTGCACTAATCAATCCTTTTTCAGCTCCTTCTTTGTATAATTCAAATGCTGTGATCTCATTTTTTTCAGTTCCTTTTCCATAGTAATAGCATTTACCAAGTTCATATATTGCATAAATTTGACCTTTTCCAGTTGCTTCTTTGTATAATTCAAATGCTTTAATTTCATTTTTTTCAGTTCCATTTCCATTGTAATAGCATTTTCCAAGTTCATATGTTGCATCAACTTGACCTTTTTCAGCTGCTTCTTTGTATAATTCAAATGCTTTAATTTCATTTTTTTCAGTTCCTTTTCCATAAAAATAGAATTTTCCAAGATTATATATTGCATTAATATGGCCTTTTTCAGCTGCTTCTTTGTATAATTCAAATGCTTTAACCTCATTTTTTTCAGTTCCTTTTCCATAATAATAGCATTTTCCAGATTCGTATGTTGCATCAATATGACCTTTTTCAGCTGCTTTTTTGTATAATTCAAATGCTTTAATTTCATTTTTTTCAGTTCCTGTTCCATAATAATAGCATTTTCCAAGAACATATATTGCATCAATCTGACCTTTGTCGGCCGCTATTTTGTATAATTCAAATGCCTTGATGTCATTTTTTTCAGTTCCTATTCCACTTTGATAACAATATCCAAGATCATATATTGCATTAATCTGACCTTTTTCAGCTGCTTCTTTGTATAATTCAAATGCTTTTATTTCATTTTTTTTGGTTCCTATTCCATAATAATAGCATTCTCCAAGATTATATATTGCATTAATCTGACCTTTTTCAGCTGCTTCTTTGTATAATTCAAATGCTTTTATTTCATTTTTTTTGGTTCCTATTCCATAATAATAGCATTCTCCAAGATTATATATTGCATTAATCTGACCTTTTTCAGCTGCTTCTTTGTATAATTCAAATGCTTTTATTTCATTTTTTTTGGTTCCTATTCCATAATAATAGCATTCTCCAAGATTATATATTGCATTAATCTGACCTTTTTCAGCTGCTTCTTTGTATAATTCAAATGCTTTTATTTCATTTTTTTTGGTTCCTATTCCATAATAATAGCATTCTCCAAGATTATATATTGCATTAATCTGACCTTTTTCAGCTGCTTCTTTGTATAATTCAAATGCTTTAATTTCATCCTTTTCAACTCCTATTCCATAATAATAGCATTCTCCAAGATCATGTATTGCATTGATCTGACCTTTTTCAGCTGCTTCGTTGTATAATTCAAAGGCTTTGTTTTCATTTTTTTCAGTTCCTATTTCAAATTGATAAAAATCTGCCAAAAGAATTAAATTTTTTAGATTATTCTTATTATCTAGTAAATAATTAAATATTTCATTTTCGTTTTTACTTTTTAGTATTATATGTTGTTTAACTAATTGAATATAATCATTCTTATAAATTCCTATTTGAATGGCTTCTTCATATAGTAAACATAATTCATTAATTATGGTTTCTTTCTCATTTAAATAAATATTTGTTGTTAAATGTTCTTCAATTTGCGTGTTATCATATTCTTTCATTAATTTATCATATTTGGTTTGTAATGAATAATTAGTACTTGGAGTTAATGAATTATAAATAATACTGTTATCCTTATTAATTGTTATATCATTCTCAATAATGGTTGTAGTGTTTTCATAAATTTCTATTATATTTGTATTCAAATTAATTAATTTTAGGTCAGAAACAACTTGTTGCATATCCGGTCTATCATCTGGATTATTCTGCCAACATTCTAGGAAGTATTTGAAAATTAAAAATAAATATTAGTAATAATATTGAACAAATTAAAACAAGTATTCAAATTTTAATAAATAATTATACTTGTATAAATATTAGTATAATCAATTGGTGTATCAGAAACTGGCATTTCTCTTTTTCCATTTTGGATTTCTGATAACAATACTAATTTTTGATAATGGTCATTATAAGATTTAAATGGTATTTGACCAGATGATATTTCCCATAAGAGTACACCGACACTGTATACATCTGATTTCTTATTTGCTATATATTTTTTATCATCACTCAATTGTTTGAAAAGTTGTGGATCAATATAAGGAATCATTCCAATAATGTCATTATTTGATGATACTTCTGCTATTCTACGTGAAAGTCCAAAGTCTGCTAATTTGATCATATTTTGATGAATCAATATATTATCTGAATGCTATTATATAAAGTAAAATAAATTAAAATATTGATATTTAAAATTTGAATGTAACTAAAAATTTTTTTAATGCTTACTAGATCACGATGAATAATATTTTTTCGATGCATACATGAAACTGCATCAGCAATTTGGATAGCAAATTGTAATCTGATGCTCCAATCTAATTTTGTGAAATTATTTTTCAAATAATTTCTTAATGTACCACTATCTGCATATTCAAGAACGAGCAAATAATTAAAATTCATACTATTTTTACCTAAAATAAATGAATATATAAATTTATTATTTAAGAATTTTAATATATGTATAATTATTTTTAATTTATTTAATAAAAAAACAACTTACTTTCTTTTTTAGTGATACCAAAAAACTGAATAATGTTCTTATGAAAATTGACTTTATGCAATAATTCCATCTAAATAAATTATAATAATTAGTATATGGAACCGTGGTTTTTTTTATGCTAATAATAAAAATTTTAATCATACCTCATTAACAATTTCTTTCATAACGCCATTATTTTTAATAGATTTTAATGCGACAACAATATCCGAACTCTCCCAAGTAGCTCGATAAACTTTACCAAAACCTCCAGTACCTATGCAACTTATATTTTGAAATTCATTATAATTATGATAATTAATATAACTTTTAGAAATTCCGTCTTCAATCCATTGAGCCCATTCATCTGTATCACATTTCATATTGGATACGCCTGCCATTTTTCTATATGAAATCCAAATTTATTTTTTTAAAAAAAAAAATTAATAATCAGACGAATATATTTTGATTCAATGTATCACAATGAAATGGTTCGAATAATAGTTTATCATACGATACACAAACTGCACTGTAATATAATACTTTATTTGATCATCATTTTTAGTACATTCCGCGGATCATCTATTATCCGTGATCTGGAAAACATGTGATTCCACCTGACGGATAAATCTGAATATTAATAATTTGTTGAATAAAGAAATTTAAAGAAATATAATTATTAATATGAATAGATTCTAAAACATTAAATTGTTCTAATACTTCATTAAAATAGAAATGTTATTAAAATTAATATTACGAAAAGTAATTTTTAAAGTATTCGAAATATTAGAATTTTTTAATGAGGTAAATAAATAATTAAATCAATTTTTTTGAGATTTTTTTTGGGAATTAATTTTGTAATAAATGTATTTTATTAAAATAATGATCATAATGATGACCATCAAAGTTATAATTAAGTAATGAAATTGTATTAAATAAAAAATAATTGTTGTCATATTTATACGTGCTGGGAAAATGGAGAAATTTAAATTTTTGTGAAACTTTGATTTTGTAAAATTAATTTAAAAGCAATATTAAGATAATCACAATCATTACTTGAAAAATAAAAATGTAAAAAGTATTTAATTTTGACTCTCTTTCAATAAATATCTAAATAATGATTCATGTATAATTTAAAAAGATCATATTCTGGATGTGATTGTTGATTTGATTGATTTTCAATTTTTCCGGTTGATAAATTTTTAACTGTTATTAACCCACATTTCAGTAGTTGTAATAATATTCCATGTATTTTAAATATTTAATGAAACTAGGATAATTAATAATGTATTTAAAGTGAAATAAATTTTTATTAATTCAATGAAATGATAATTTTAATTGAAAAGGGATCTTCCCATAATAATGGAATTGCTGTACGACATAATAATCGATTAACTAAAATACATGAATACAATGTTGAAATATAATTCCGTAAATATTGTATAAATTAATCCGTTAATTCGGGTAAATCTCCTGAAAATATTTTTGAGCATGTCATATTGTAAAAAAAAAGGAAAGAAAAAGGGGAGTTATTAATTTTAAATGTCAAATTAAATTAATTTTTGTGAAGTATGAATTCCGATTTACGCATGTCGCACAATGTTGATCATTCTCGAAGTGAGTATTTGGTTTACAATTAATAAATTATTTTTCTCTTTAATACACTAAAATATGAGCGTAAAACGATATATTAATTGAATGATACAATTTTAATTGTAATGCTATAGCTCCAACCATGTCTCTAATCTTGACTTGATACTATGGACAAAATCAAAACCAAAAGTCAAAATGATTTATCTTTCAAGTGATAATTACTATACAGAATTTTTTTTTTTTTTTTTTTTTACCGATAGAATTTATATTAAAAATCTGTCGCATTTATGAATATCATCGAATTTTGTTATCATAATCTTTATAAGTAACTCTAACTTTGTACAAATAATGATCAAACTGCGGTGACGTTAATTTCGTGTAATGTTGATCAACAGAAATCACGCCAAATGACTAGCCACTAAGCCACATACGTAATATAACTTACGTAAATAAATTGTAAAACATAGAATACATTATAATGTAACGAAAAACAAATAACCGTCAAATTATTTCCCCTTTTTTTTCTTTCTTACTTTACTTTATAATTATGGCATGTTCGAAAATATTTTCGGGAGATTTGCCTGAAATAACAAGTGAAATTATAGAACATCTTCGTAATGATTTTTCAACATTATATTCATGTATTTTAGTTAATCGATTATTATGTCGTACAGCAATTCCATTATTATGGGAGAATCCATTTTCAATACCTACACAAAATTGTCATTTTATTGAAATTTATTTACATTATTTAAATGAATCAGATAAAACAAAATTAGATGAAATTGGATTTAATAATAATCTAATTCCTTCAAATCCATTATTTAATTATCCTAATTTTATAAAATGTTTAAATACATTTAGAATGGTATTTTTTATTGAAAAATGGACAGTTAGAGCCATATCAACATATAAAAAAACTAATAATTCTTATCCTTATTCAAGTGCAATAAATTTTAAAAAATTTTCAAAATTAATTTATAGTTCATTATTTAAAATATTTATTAATAATGAAGTAAAATTAAATATTTTTGAAACTGAAATAATTACTGATAAAAATTATGAATTTTTTGAAAATGTTATTGAAATAATTTTACAAAATCCAAATTTTATTTATAATATTAAAAATTTGAAATTACATATTTATAATATAAGTGATGTAAATTTAACAAAAATTAATTCTTTTTTATCATTATTATCATCAAATTGTAATAATATTTCATCACTTTATTTAAGATTTCAAAATATGTTTATTAAAACTTTTTCTAATATTATTAATTCACAACAAAATCTTCAAAAAATTTCATTTTCTTGTAATATCGTTCCTTTACATTTATTATTATCATTAAAAAATTCTAATTATTCAAATACTTTAAAAACTATTGTATTTTATAGTGTGGATTTTAAAAATACAATTAATTTAACTGAAGTATTTGAACAATTAAATGTTTTAGATTCTATTCATATTCTTTATTGTCATTCTTTAAATTCAAATTTTGTTCAACAAATTATTATTTTATCTAAACCATTTAAATTAAAATCTTTATTTACAAGTGAAATCTTTCCTATTGAATCTTTTCAATTATTATTACAAAAATCTGGTGATTATTTAGAAAATATTGGTTTTGAATCTTTAATAAATAGTAATGATTTATTACTTCTTATTACAACTTATTGTTCAAAAATTTCAATTTTTGAATTACGTGGTCTTGATAATCAAAATACTCATTCTGCTCTTAATTTAATTAAAAATGTTAGTATTAACCTTAATTGTCTTTTTATTGATAATTATAGTAATTATGATGATTTAAGTTCTATTATATTACGTAATTTAGGAAAGATTCTTCCTTCTAGATTAGAATATTTAAATTTATCTTTTAAAATTAATTTGAATGATTTTAAAATATTTTTAAAAGATTCTCAAAATATTTTTATTAAAAGATTATTAATTAGAAATAGGATGTTTAAAGAAAGAGTAAATATTTTACCTTATATAAAAGAATTTATTATGAAAAATAGAAGAGTTGAATATTTATCTGTTGATGAAATTCTTAATACTGATAGAAAAGAGTTATATTCTTTAAAAGATGAAGTTAAAGAATTTAGTTTATATAATATTAAAGTTCAAAGTTATGATAATTTAAATATTTGTTGTTACAAATATATAAGAGATATTTAGAATCATTTATTATTATTATTATTTTTTATTATACTGTATTTCTTATTTGTGATTTTGTGATTTAACATATATTAATAAAGCTATCATATTAAACTTGGTAAAAAATGTTTTAAAATCTTTATATGGAAAGGATGAAAGAAATGGAAAGGACAAGAGAAAGAGAAAGAACGAATGAGGTGGGGAATAATATCATTCATATTCTATTTATCCACAAATTTCTTTTGTTACAACCGACAAAATAATAGACCATCATTTCCCGTCATAAAAATATGGTTGAGAATATGCATAGCGCCTCGCACAGTCTTGACTCTGGCCCATTAATTTTGAAATATACACTGTATTCCCGTAAAATATTAATTAAGTACGTTCACAATTCCTATATTTTAAATTAATTTCATGATTCTTCTAGCTAACGTACGATTACGCAAATATACAAGATACAATTTAGATACTGTACTGTACTTATTGTTTATGTCGAAGTTCCCGGTCATATTTCACGTAACTTCTATTAACCATCATTCGAACTCCTATTCTTCCTTTCATACAAACGATAATCGTTAAACCATTATGATTGAATATCTATTTCAAATTCAAACTCTAACTCTCTCGTGATAAGAACATCTTGGAGAAAAATCGTTCAGAATATTTTATGTGCTGTGGCGATAATATAGTATTGATTAAAAGTTTTTATAAAATCGTGCATTTTAGGACCCAAAAATCATTCTACTCAATTATTTGCGATCAACGTTCCCTATAATTTGTGATACTCATCGATTAATCAAATCAACTTAAATCATTCTTCGTACTTATGTTTTTGCATAAATTATATCTTTAATTATCCGTTATTTCAAAACATTCTACCTTTCTCTATCCTTCGCGTAAATTAGGTATAACACTTCCAAAAATACAGTATATTCCAATAATAATACTTAAGATGCGACATCAATTCCCAACGAAGAATATTTCTTAAGCTTTGATTGATCAATAAACTTTGATTTTAAAGAATTCGTTTCTTTTTATTTATGCGTGTTGTGTCAAAAATAAAGTGATGTTGTCATCTTCCATAATTACGTTGTTTACCAATAGGACTCTTGCAATATTTGACTGAAAAAGAAACTACACAAGGGACGATGCCACAAGTAAAATATATAACAAAAAAATGTTAGCTTAGTCTCGGGATATATTGCCCTTGGAATTAAGGGTGGGCTTCCCGATGCGTTTATAGGTATACTGTATCACCGTATGTATGCATTAAAAAATTTGATTATATGAAAAGGTGAGTATGAACTCGTGAAAAGGAGTCTCTATAAGAAAAGTAAATGTAATGTACAGACCGATAAACAACAAATAAGATTCCGATCCTTAGTATCCATAAATATCTAGCCGGGGATGAAAGGATCATCGCTAAAATGCACATGTGACCTTATTACACTCCGATCGAGGTTTAAATTGGTTAAATTGATTTCAATATTACTACTGGTAATTGACTCGGTACAGAAAAACTATGGCTTAGCCACCAACTCACCAATTTGGAGATGATATAGATATAAGAAAATTTCATATCACCATAAAAGCGAGAATTTTCTTTGACGGTCGTTACACAAGCAGCGCAATAACTTCAAAAAAAGATTTGTGTTTTAAGGTCTATTTTGTACGACAAATAAGGCGTTTCTGTTAAATTAAAATGGATAGATTTATCTCTATTTTTTCTCTCACCAGTTTGTATCAATAGCAGATAGTTTCAACAGAAAACGATGATGGATGAATTGTTGGCATGTTTTTTGAAAGAAAGAAAAAGCAGACAACTTTTGATAACAGAGTATGAAGAATGGTTGAATAATATTGAACGAATGAGTAGTGAAAAATTGAAGCATCTTATCACAACTAATAACTTCGGATATAGACAAAATATTCAAAATACTATCAACCTTGAGTTAAATAATAGAATATCTATAGCAAATTTAGAAGTAGATAAAGTACATATCGGAAAATTTTTATTATGTCAAGTGATAAGCAGATGTGTTAAATTGAGTCCCCTTTTTACGCTCGTAGAAGATCCTGAGGGTAATGTTGAACGAATCGCTTTATATAATTGGGCTGAACAATCAGCTATTCCTGTAAAAGATCGGAAAAAAGTACTTTCCATTAATGAGGCATCAGAGTTTTTATCTATAGGTACCAAACTAGTCATCAAAAATTCATATTACCAAATTGCTTCCAGTTTTAACGCTATAATTAATCCAAATGGTCCTAGTACTTTTATTGATTTTGACGCCATTATTCGTTCAGATAATCCTAATGACGTTATTATTATAAATCAGGATAACGAGCTTCTTAACAATATAAATTGGACCAATAATCTGAAGCAGAAAATGAGAGAAGTCAATAAAAAATCAGCGGTTGATGATAAAATTTTGTCAGTCGATGACTTTCGTCAAAGTGGGAATAAATATTTTGTTTCAAATGATTATGCTGCGGCTGTTGATGAATATTCGAGTGGTATCAAACTAGATCCAAATAATGCCACATTACTTGCCAACCGTGCAGAGGCATATTTACGATTGAATCAATTTGATAAAGCTCTTAATGATGTGGAGATCGCTCTCATGAATGAACCTGATCATCTGAAAGCAGCTTTTCGCAAAGGTAAAGCTCTTTGTGGTCTTAAACGTTATCAAGAAGCCATCGTCGTACTTAAAGATTTGGATCTAAAGATGCAAACCAATATCGATAATTCGATTGCTTCAGTTAAGCAAAGTACTAAAAAATTATTAAAACATGTGGAAATGTTGGATTCTGAAAGTCGGTATGGAAAATATGATTATATAAAGATTATTGACGAGTTTTGTGAGAAGGTTAAAATTAATCAAGAAAATGATGATTGGGTCAGTGGAACAGGACCGAGATTAGACCATGCAGATTTCCTGATTGGTGATATCGAGGTTCGTCCTGTAAAAAAAAAAGGAAGAGGTTGGATTGCTAAACGAGACATTCCTGAAGGTACTCTTTTAATAGCATCTAAAGCGTTCGAAATAGTATATGGCAACGAGGTTCCCTTAAGCTACAGAAGCATTGATTTTACATCAAAAACCATGATTACAGCTACACATTCAGAATTAGTGGCCCGTATTGCTCAAAAACTTATAGCAGAACCAAATCTTTGTCAAGAAGTATATAAGCTTTATGCTGGTCCAGAAATTGAAAATCTTGGTGAAAATTTAGTTGATGTGAGGAAAATTGAAAAAATTATTAAATACAATTTTTTTGAAACAAAGGATCAATGGGGTATTATGAATTCCACAAAAGAAAACAGTCGATTAACTAAAGATTCCGGAGCTGGGTTATGGATCATGCCATCTTTTTTCAATCACTCATGTGTTGATACAAATGTTGAACAGTTGATTATTGGAGATATGATCTTTATAAGAACTTGTCGGCCTATTTTAAGTGGCAAGGAGCTAGTTCTTAGTTATTGTAGTCCAATGGATTCATATGAAGAACGATCTAATAGTATTAGATTACATGGTATAAAAATTTGTTCATGTCGACTTTGCAACTTGGAAAGATCTGAACCAAAAAAAGTCAAACTTCGGCAAGCCGAAATTCTTAAAACTTATGAGAATACTCTCGGACCTCAAGTGAAAACATCACTTTTTAGCACCGGTAATTTTAATTCTTCTCTCATAAAAGAATTAATAAAGTTGATTGACGAATTAAAAGATCTGCGAAAAGAACATCCGGATCTAGAATTTCAGTCATTTAATATAAAGGCTGACTTGGCTGCAGCTTATGTTAGAGATGGAGATCTCCGCCGATCTCTTCCTGTATCGATTGAGATATATAAATTTGTGAAATCAGCACAAGTGCCACAATTCGCTAGTAATGCTGCCTATCAAGTTGCATCCCGCTACGCTAGACTCGATAAAATGAAAGAAGCCAAGGGATGGTGGGATGTGGCTCTAAAAGAATTGGCAGAGCCTATAAGAGGAAAATTTACTGAAGAAGGGACCAAATGGAGAAAGGAAGCAAGATATTTAGCAGAAAAACTATCACCAAAAATGGTTTCTGGTGCTAAAAATAAAGGACTCTTTTAAGGAATAACACATGAATTACTTTTTATGATCCGTCATAATTTCTAAAGAATGTATGATATTTAAATTAAATAAAATTATTTATAAATTCTGGAGTTTTTTATATAACAAATGATAACTTAGTGGAGGTAATTAATTCATATTTAACTAAAAATCCGCACAATCGCGTCTTTTAGGGTTATTGTAAATTAGAATCAATAATGGAAAGTGTACCGCCCGATCTACTTACTGTATACATACAGTATATTAATAACTTATTGTCCGAAGCGTAGCGTAGGACTCTACAGTACACCCCATATCATAACAATCTCGAGTTGTATATACTGTTTCTTTTTTATTGATCAATTCCAACTTTTTATAAAATTGTATTTTTTTTAAAACAAGAATAATTTACAATTTTATAGATCATTTTTCAATTTTTAAGGCCAATATTATTACTAAACTTTAACTTTTATTCAACAAAGATAATAAATTAGTTGACGTACATCATGTGATCTAACTATTAAATATTTTTTTATTCAAATATTTTTACTTTACAATTCGATATGAAATTACGCCTTCGCGTAACTAATGCATTCACATATCAGTATTTTTTCAATAAACTATTACACGTGTTAAATCACCGACAATTTGATTACAAAATTGATTAATTACTTAATACTCACTTATGACTCTCAAGTCTAGTCATACGGTATAAAAGGAAAATTTTTATTTTTTTATTTTTTCCTCTTATAAATTATTGAAAAGGTGAGAGCATTCCCCTACACTCAGCCGGTCTCCTGGCCTCGTGCTTCAGTGCTCATCAGCGGGTTTATGAGACGCGGATGCCTTTCGGGGGTGTTAGACGTCCCATTTTATTCACAGCTTAGTAAAACTAAAATTAAAAAAACTGATGCATTAAGTTCTTAACTGAATTTTGGAGGTGTTAACTTGATATTAGTTATTATTTATTTAGTTTTTTTTATTAATTGCTTTAGCGATGATAATTAGTTAGATAAACTTTAGGTAAACCTAACTAAAATCGTCAGGGTTTTAACCTGATGGTTGTTACTTATCTAAAATTCTTTTCTTACTAATAACTGAAAAAAACTTGAATAAATTTAATTAATATCAATCAACCCTTTCTAATCAGTTTCTAAAAATAATGATTAAATTTTTTTATTTTATGGAAGTAACCTTTTTTTTGATATAGGTCTGCCGATTCTGGAGGTAGAATTGGCTATGAACCTTCCTTGTTCAAAAAAAGCTTTTTCTTCCTAGCTAATAACTGTGTATATAATTGGTTTGATATTATTCATATACATTATATATTAATATATAATTAATATGTCATTTTTTCTTTTCTTGTTAAAATAATCTAGAACGTCTTCTGAAAATTTTTCGATATAAAAGATATGAACTTAAATAATGAAAGAAACATAGGATCCGTATAAAGAATGGGGAAGATGGGGAGTCAAAAGGAGTTGGAATTATACCAATTTTTAATGTGTTTATTTATTTATTTTTTCGTTTCATGTTTTTTTTTTATTTCTCTATTTTTTAGCTTCAGTTTACCTAAGAAATATGATAATTAAATTTTTTTATAAATTAAATTTGAATATAAATATAAAATCGTTAAATTAATTTGAATGAACAAAGTAAAATCATTATTCGCGTGACGACTTATCGAAATTAATTACGAAGATTTGATTACACCAAATTTATATCTTTCGTTACATCTAGAAAGTTGCAAAAATTATTTTAGCAATGATCTGAATTCGTGTGAACATCATTCGAAGAATACCTGAAGTTAATCATCTTAGTTAAATCAATGCAGAATGGAAAAGTATCACGAAGAATTAAAAAAAAAATTTAACAAATTTTTATTCGAGTTTATCTTATAAGTAATAAATTTATTCAAAGCTATTTAACTTAAAAATTTATATTTATTCCCAAGAATTCAAAAAATTATACTGAAAATATTTTAATAATAATTGCAAAGCATAAATATTCATTGAAATATTTATATATGAAGATACATATTAGAAAAGATTTTATCATATTAAGTATATTAAGTTCATATAATCAAAATTGCATTTGGTATAGACGCACTTAATGACATTCAATTTATACTAATATTAACTACTGATACAAATTACGTGTGCGAATACATTCACTTGTACTACAGTATACAAGTCCACATTTTTGTATCTCCTGCTTATTAATACCTTCCTTTATGTGCTATCCGTGGCATCCTCAGAACCTTCAAATAGTATTATTCCCCAAGCTATTTTACAGACACCATCGCGCATCAAATCGAATTCTAATATCCTTAATATTGACTGTATTGCCTTAAGGGCATAATTCTAATAATTCTTTCTCAATATACTGTAGCAATTTATTGAATCCTCTCGTCATAAAAACTGAGTTAAGGAAGTGTGAATTAATCTGTTATTTCAAGAAGATAGTCAAATGGAAACTCGATAATATATACACTACGTACCTTTTCGCGTAATTAAATATAGTTTCCTCACAAGCTAAAATGTATTATCTATAAAATTAACGTTCAGAATTTAGTAAAGCTGTAAAAGCGCCGCGACTTTTCCTTTTTAGGCGTCTTTATATACACTCTTACAACCCTTATTACACTAATATCTGGGAGAATACTTACGCTATATATTGGACTCCTCTGACTCCTTGTACGCAAAATTTTGCCAAAACTCTGAGATAATCTGCGATCTGTTTTTAGCCTACATAATCAGTACTGCTCTTAAATAGAAAGATCAATTCAAAAAAGCTCAGTACAAATGTATCTAAATTTTGCTTGTAAGTGATTAGAAAATGAGGATTCTAACATTTTACAATACCATTTTGAAAATAAACAACTTAATCAACGATCTTCATGGCCAAACATTGTTCATTAATGTTCGCTGATATATATTGTTGAATGTATGCTTGCAAACTTTGGCTTTATGATGTAGTATTTTTTAGTTTCCTTTCATATAGTCTCGGAAGTAGCATTTTATCTGATGGATAACAAAAATTACAAAAAATTACTCAGATAGCACTTATAAAGAAAAAGAGATTCATAAAGGTTAACTTACACCATCATTGAATTCCATATTCATAATCCAAGGTGGACATTGAAGAACAGTAATATTCCTGGGTTCGTCAACATCATTTATCGTTACCCAGTGTCCCATCACCTTTCATCGCACATGCAGTTAGCGTCCTTTGCCTTGGATATTTACCGAATTTAACATAGATGTTGGCCAAATTTCTAATCAGAGAAGGAAGATCTCGTCTCGGAAATCATACCCTGTTAATTAGTATATCCTTGCACCTACTTTCCTCGGAATGTATTGAGTAACGGCGTAAGGTTAAGCCATAAGAACATAGGTATTTACGCAGACTAATTCTTTATGCTAAATAACTTCTGTAAATAATAAGAGGTCATTAACTTTTCAAGCGGTTGATAACGGTAAAATCTACTTTGAAATCTCAGTATGCCAATACGAAGTCGGTAATAACGTGTCAAATCAATGTTCGAGATAAATATATTTACCTAGTTCGTTTTTTAAATGTTTTTTTGCTGAAGTTAATAAACAGTGTTCAAACAAAGTCAATAAATCCCAGAAATGCATAATTAATACTTCACCTGGCTTTCTCCTCAATCAACTTGTTTCTCTGCATAAAATGCCAGTCTGATCTCCATAAAAGATATAATTTTCTTCGACCCTTTATCATTCCTATACACGATAAAAGTGACGATTAATTTGTCTTGCGTGTGTAAAAGAAACTTAAATCAACCTGAAACAACGACAAGTACGCATTGCCAATGCGCAACCAGAAAGTTAGTTTGTGACGGTACAAAGCAAGTGTTGCAGTGCACACTAAACATGGTATGCTCACCGACAAGTACGCAACCTCTCTCATTACTAGTACATAACCAGCAAGGTAGTTGGGACGGTGTAACGCAACCAGTCAATTCAAAATTTTGTTCGTAACTTCTGCCGATTTCAAACGTTTCGGTATAGGACTTATGGATAGTTTTTATTTCACATTTATAACGAAGGTTTCTCCGCTCCACTACTAAATTTTTTTCGCGTGAACAAAATGAAAGTTGATCTATGTTCTGTCAGAACTAAACCTTTAAATATTTGCGTCACTATAATTTGTAGAACATTAAGCACATCAAATTGATTGGTTCAGATTCGCGTCTTAATTGAATTATATTTTTTTTTCTCTTGATCAAATATTATATGGATTTGTACAATAAAATGAAAATAAAAATAAAACAAAAAGTGTAAAAAATATTTTCGCAGAAAATAAATTTACTATTTTAAATTTTAATATACAGGAAAAAAAAAATTAAAAAAAAATTACAAGTATGTTTTTTAACAATTCCTCTAAAAAAAAAAAAAAAAGGAAAAAAAAAAGAGGAAGAAAAAAAATTATTCAACCATTTTATTCCCTCCCTCATTTATTATATAATATTGTTCTACAGTAAGTTAATATCTATACAAGAATTAATTCTATTTTTTCCTTTTTAATAACTACCTCCTTTCTCGATAATCACCGTAATTATAATCATTACTACGTGTACTGATTAATCCGCTTCTGGTATAACTACTTCTACTACTCATGGTATTATTAGTAGTAGTGGTCGTATTAGAAGAATTTCTATTTCTTCTACCACTACCAATTCTTCTTATTCTGTCAACAAAACTTCCAGATCTAGAAATCGTAGGATTAGAGCTATCTCTTCTGTCGCTATTATTAAAATCACTGCCGGGAGTAATAATTGTAGAATCATTATTATGTGGGCTATTTCTATTTGAATCATTGATATTTAATTGAGTAGGTGAAGGATTATTAAAAGGAGGAGAATACGAAGGACCACTAAACGGTGGAGAGTGTGAAGGAGGGGAATATGAAGTATTAAATGGGGGAGTATACGAAGGATTATAAAATGGAGGAGTATGTGAAGGATTATTAGGAGGAGGAAAATATGAAGGATTATTATAAGGTGGTGAATATGAAGGATTATTATAAGTAGGTGAATATGAAGGATTATTATAAGTAGGTGAATATGAAGGAGCATTCATGTTAGCATTTGAAGAATGATAAAAAGGAACAGGTGGCTGATCATATTCATTATAAGGTGATATAGGATCTTGATGTGGATAATATACTTGTTGAGGAATGAAACCCTGTTGTGGGACCACACCGGAATATACATTATTTTGTACTATTTGTGGTTGATTAGGTGAATACCGTTGTTGTAATGGAATGTCATAATCAATATATTCGTTATATACATTATTATTATTATAACCACCGCTACCGCTACCACGACCACTACCAGAACCATAACCATTATTACTGCTATAATTACTATAAGTTTGGTAATATTGTTGTCCACTCCCTCTTCGAACTTTTTTATTCATTTGAGCCATTTGAGGTGATTGTCTATCATAATACATGCCATCACTTTCCCTACCGCCTCTATTATAAGAACTAGTTTGACTAGTATTAATCGAATCCGTAAGTGAAAATTGTGCCGAATTTTGAGAATTTTGAGTATTTTGATTATCTTGAATATTATCTTGAGATAGAAAATGGTCACTACCAGGAGTAATAATAGCAGAACTCGTATCATTAGTTTTATCATCATCTTTTTCTTTTTCGTTCTTTTTCTTTTTTCTTTTATAGAAACATATAAAGGCAATAAGCATAACGACTAAAATTACAAATCCTGCTACTGAACCAACGATAATTATGATAAGAGTATATGATGTGCTTGGTGGTTTTGGAGGTTCAAAAGTATCTACCCAAGTAAAATTTCTTGTATCTAATAAATATAATCCTGATGAAGTTTCTAATGGGTTTATTAAAGAATTAGTTATATTACCAAATGTCATAATCATATAGTCTCCGATCACGATAGATGTAAAATATATAAGTGGAGGCGGTTCTTTTTCAGATATTTTAGAAGTTTGTGGTATAGACCAACGAAATATTCCTTTTTTCGTATCTAAGACGGCTAAAACGGGTGTAGCGGATATCCAAGTTTCATTATTTACCCCACCATCAGTTACTCCACCATAAATTATTATTTTTTCGTCACGAGTTAAAGCAGCTTGATGACCCCTTCTTGAACCAATTTGATCTCCATCAGCTTGTGTAATACCCCATAAAGAATGTTTAGTATCAAATATTGATAATTGACTCATGTTAACATAAGCAGGTAAACCTTTATCATTAATTTCCCATCCTCCAATATAAACTATCATACCATTATTTAATAGTGTAGCCGTATAATCACTACGTCGACGTGGTGTAGTGAAATCATCAGCTGAAATATTTAAACTCCATCTTAAATTAATTGAATCAAATATATTCATATCTTTAAATACATTATATTCATCTTGACCACCAAATAAATATGCTTCACCATTCTTATCAACAGGAATTTGCATTTTTCTTCTTAATGATGGAACAACTCCAATAGGTGGTATATTCCATGATTGAGTTCTCGTATCAAATAAATAAATTATATTATCATAAATGAGAGAAAAATTTGTTGGATTTTTTCTTTCACCTCCATAAAGAAATATTTGATCTTTTGAATTACCTCCCACGAATGATTGTGCGTGTGATATTCCTACTGGAATAGGTGATTGTACGATTGTCCATGGTGCATTATCTATTCTGAATGGTTTTGAAACATCTAAATAAAATGTTTGTGTGAATAAACTATTATTTTCTGAACCTGAACCTAAACCTCCAAAGAAATATAATTTTGTACCAACTAATGCACTTGAATGTCCATATCTTGGTTCAGGTACAAGTGGTTCAACAGGTGTTATAACTAAACTTATTATGAATAAATATATGTATAGTTCCATAATTAATCATCATCAATTTCTTATAAATACAGCGTTAATATATTAAATTTTTACATTAATATAAAAAAAAGCTAAGCATCCTTGTTTTGGAGAGAATTTTTTAGTTTTATTTTTTTTAAGGTAAAGAAGAAAAGGATGAAAAAAATTTTTTTCGTTAAAAATAAATTTTATATAATATATCCCTTAATCATAAAAGGTTTGTGTTCAGACTTTTATAATTACATGCAGAGCAAAGGGCTTTCATTATTATAATGGGCACTCGGTTTTTTATCAAAAAATCGAAAAGGTAAACAAAGGAGATCAAAACTTAGAAATGATTTTCTGTTTGCATTTATATTTATTGAATTGTCATTAACGGAAAGAGTAGGAAAAGTAAATATATAACAAATAATATAAAAATTAATAAATTTATATTTACTATATAAAAAAAAAAATATCACCCAAACAAAAAAATATCACAAACAAAAAAATATCAAAAAATTTAATTTTTAATTTTTTTTTTTTTTTTTTTTTTTTTTCACGGGCGTAATAATCAATTATTTGGTCATAATTATGTTGAATGTTGATCAAATTATCCTTTTTAATTTATTCTTTTTATTTTTATTATTTACCTTTAATTTAAACGTTCCATTTTTCTTTGATCTAACAAATACAAAAATCCTTATCAGAATTAGTTGAAAGCCTCCGGAATTTCGGCACCGATAATATTTCTGAATTTGGGTATTCTTTAGAATTTTCTTTTTGACATGTGACATTTGTGTTACCATTGAACAAGTTGAAATAGTAAATAAATGAATGGATAATCTAAGAATATCTTTTATTGATTTTATAAATGTCAAATACGGTTTTCAAAATCCAGTTGTGTTGCTCAAAATGTTTAATCAATAATTAATATACATACGTAAATATATGTATTTTTTTTTTCGGCTGAATTGGGACGGCAATATTGGGATATTTTACTATATTTTCTTTCTTACTCTCCCTTATTTTATGTCCTTTTATTTTTTATTATTAATGCCATCATCTTAAAATGAAGTTCAAAGAGAAAACTTTTTTCTTAATATTTATTCTCTTTTCAATAATAATAACCCTTACGCTTTTAGTACAAGAAAATCCTAATGATGTATTACCAGAAAAAACAAAATATGATCAGAATCCAGTTTCAACTAATCATACAAAAGAAGATAAAGAACTTTCAAAGTATGAAAAAAAAAAAAATTATTTTATTAAAATATAGTTAAATATATTAATTAAATACATACATAAATACATATTTTATTATGCTTAAATTTTTAGGGAAGCAAATGTTTTAGAAAATACACAAAAATCACAAAGTCCTATTAAGCCAATTGAGACGAGACCTACTAATGATTCAGCATTTACCTATGTTCCTACTACTACTATGAATAACTCTTCAACTATTAATGTGTAGGTTGAAAGAAAAGTTAATATTGTATATAATTATTCATAATTTCTCGAATTTTAATATTAATATTTAACAACTTTAATTTTAATTTTAGACATATTAACGCATCGTCTACAAATGGTGTAGCAATTGCTACTATTGATGATTCAAAAAATGTAACAATTGCTACTATTGATGATTCAAAAAATGTCGCAACGATTGCTACCATTGATGATTCAAAAAATGTCGTAACGATTGCTACTATTGATAGTTCAAAGGATTCAAAAGATTCTTCTGAAGCAGTTGCTCCTGTTGATAATTCAAAAAATACAAACAATTCTTCTGAAGCAAACGCCGATATCGATAGTCCAAAAGATACAAACAATTCTTCAGAGATTGCTGATGTTGATAGTTCAAAGGATACAAAGAATTCTTCTGCAGAGAATAGTGATGATGATAATACCTCAAAGGAGTTGTAACGATCATTGCTATTTATAGTTGAAAAGATATAAATAATTATTCCATAACGATCGCTGTAATATTCCTCATATATAGAGTAATTAATAACAAAATTAATGGAAATTTTAGTAACAAATTTTCATTTGATGTACATAATTACCATAAATAAATAAATAAACACGTTTTATATATTCAATATCGGATTGATAAATATAACTAGTTTCCATTTAGTGTAAACATGTTTTCGATATTGTTCGTCCAAGAATTTATTTTAAAAAATGGTAAAATAATTTAAACAACTCAAAAAAGTAAATGTTAATTTCTAATAACATATTGTACTTCTTCATCCTTTATTAATAACTTTCTTTTCTATCATTCTTTTTTATCAATAATGCTAGAAATAAATGTGTTTGTATCCAAGTTGATTACCATATAATACTTATTTTGCTAGTAAAGTCAATGATGATATGAAGGATGCTGGACCTTTCAGAGAATTACTGTAAATAAAGTTAATGGATTAGGCTTCGTGAAATCAAAGTTGTTCGTAGTGTATTTCCCATTATTATGGCAATTTATAACGTTTTTGGAAGAAGTGCAGTATAAGATAATAAAAATTCTTAATCATAAAATAATACAACTAGTTGTACTAGTAGAAAAATAGTGGTGGTGCTTCTTATTATATATGAAGGCGATTCTGCTATTGCTGCTGATGATGATGTACCTTTAGGTGTTTTTTGTAGTGGTAATGAAGACGATGTAGTTGTAGGTGATTGGAAAACAGGTGCTGTAGATGATGGAGATGATGGGAATACTGGTGGTGCTTTTTTAGGCGCAGGAGGGGAAGGAGGTGGTGGTGATTTAGGTGCAGGAGGGGGTGGAGGTGATGGTGTTTTAGGTACAGAGGGAGGAGGTGATGGTGGTTTATTAGATGAAGGCAATGATGGTCGTACTTTTCTAAGTGATGGTTCTTTAACAGCAGCAGTGGCTGATGGTGACGATTGTGAGAGTGTTGGTCCTTCAGAGATTGTAACTTGGCGGGATTGTAAGCGGTTCTGTAGTGACCTTACATTTGACTTTCTCCAACTCCTAAAAGTTATTAAACTACTGTTATTCATAAAATATATTCATATTTTTTTATAAAAATTCCTTACCTTGATGGTGAATTTCTTTTGACTAGTCCTAGTTTTTTAGAATTGACATATGAAGTTTTTTGAGCTGATATCAAAATTAATAAAGCTGAAAAGATTATTATAAGTAAATGAATAATTTTCGTTTGAACTTTCATATTTTTTGTGAAAAAAGAGAGATGAATTATTCAACGAGAATAATTAAAAGAAAAAATATATATATTTATATTATAGATATGTTTGTGACAAAATAATTACGTAAAAATTTTTTGGGAAATTTAGCAAAAAAGCGAAACCAAATTAGGGAATATAAAGTAATTTACTTATTCTCATTCTGGCCTAAAATCCTTAAAATGGTATAAGAAAATATTATATTGTTTTGTCAATTAAACGTGTACATTATTCACGTTTTACAGACGTCAAAGTATTATGGTAACTACTTTATTAGGATGAATGTAACAAAACCTGTAGCGAGATGATCCAGTGATTGAAGTACGTGATATGTAATGCGTGGTGCACACTAACTTTATTAATTTTTAGATCAACATCCAGTTAATACATTAGATAATTCGCCTATGAATTTTAATATTGATATGCGCTTTGCGCGTATAAGAATCTTTTGAATTTATAACACTGTTCTCATCTCTGCAATCTGCAAAAATTATGTTGAGATTTCTTTCCCTTACAAACCTTATAATTCATACTTATTCGATTGACCTTTGTATTTCATTTGCTTTTTTTTCAATTGGCAGACACGTCGTAAATGAATATATTCAGGAAATATGCAATGCCTCGTTTTTTTTTCTTTGAAAACGCTAATAAACCATTTTTTTTTTTATAGATTTATTTTATTATTTTCGAAATGTGTATACATATGTACTAAATATTCGTAAAGTATTTAAAAATATTTCCACAGAAGAAAATCAAAAAAAATCACAATTATGGGAGAATAAAATACAATCATTATAAAATAAAATTTAACTATGGGGATTAATATAGTAATCCTAATCTTTATTAATGAATTTATTTTATATGATACTATTTATAGTTTTAATGTATTATAGTCTTTTATAATAAAAGGATATAGAGACTACGATAAACGATTTCGTCTGCAGCATAAAAAATTAAATAGATCATAAAATAAAAGAATGAATGATTCAATGTTCCTTTGTACATGTAATCACAGCATAGTACAAAAATGATTTAGATATCAATATAAATTGATGACAATATATTTAAGATTACCGCTAAATCTAATAAATAAACTAGAGAATGGAACTGAAACCGTTGCTAAATCCGAAGCAGTAGTATATAAAAGATCAAGCGGCTATATCACTACTATATCATGGGTACTTTATCGACTCATGCTGCGAGGCGCGAGCGGGCGGACAACGGGAATTTTGTGTCATCATGTCTAGAGTTTTATAATCCTTCGCCTTATTCTGGATTAATTGTGAAAATTACTTTACTATTAATCAATCACACGAAATAAAGTTTTTTTTTTTACGTCCAATGATCTTTTATTCTGTTTTGGGCTTCTTAATTTCATCTATCATAATATGTTCCTTTACTCATAGTAAATATCATCAATCAATTTATCTAATAATTTCTTAATAATAATATCTTTTGATTTTTTAAAAATTACTTCCAAATCGTCACTTGTATTATCGATGCTAAGTTCTAAGTTTAAATGTTCTAACAAGGAAGTTCTTGTGCTAAATTTAACAATATAAATGAACAAAGTTCATTATCCTTATAAGTATTGCAATCATGAACATCTATGGAAAGGTTAATTAAGATTTTCTTTGAAAATTCCGACTGAAGCCAATGCTGAACATAGAGTTTGGTTCTGTAAGTCTAACGGATAATTTTTTTTTCGGATATCCGGATAATTGCAGTTTAAATTTGACCCGGAATCCAGATAATAAATTTTTTTTTAAAAAAATTTTTTACCGATTTCCGATTTCTGGATCATAATAGTAGTGACGCAGCAATTTAGATGACCGAAAATCGAATTATAATTTTGTATAAATCTTATTTATAATTTTTGTGCTTTATTATACTTCATTTTATTTGCTTTTATATTTATTGTAATACATTTATTGTGTTAAAAAATTATTTACATTTTTAAAAAATTTAAAAATTGGTAACATAATTCAGGTAAAATTCATAATGCCGGCCGAAATTATAATTTAATTTAACCTGAATACACTTTATTTATTTAAAAATAAACATTTAACAAAACGGGGAGCTTCTACAGACCAAATACATTATCTTTTGTGGTTATCAATTTTTAATCGATTGATTTTATTTTAATCACATCATTGCTGACTAATTAAATCTAACATTCCGATCTAATTCACACAATCCGATCATAATAATTATCAGTTATTAAGTTATTAATAAATATATTGATTATATTGATTAGTTATTAATAATTTTATTATTTTAACGATCCATGGGTTTCTGATCCTAAAAGATGAAAGAAAAAGTTAAAAAAAATTATAATTAGTAAATAGATATTTCGAAGAAAATCAGTATTCACCGTAGTACCGCAGTAATAAGAGCGTCATCTTAAAGAATGAAAAGAAAAAAATTAGTAAATAAATAGAAAAAATATTTTAAATGAAAAAAGAAAATTGGCGCTTACTGTAGTACTGAAGCGCATCTCCTGATCCTTGAGTTCCTTTAATTAAATAAAAAAAAAATTATTTTAAAATGAAAAAAAATTGAGTTCTAATCCAAAAGACAAAATAAAAAAAAAATATTAATACCATAACATTATTTAATTTTAGATATTTCATTGATTAAAGCTTATAGCATCGGATAAACTATATATTATTTATTATTGTTGTTAGTAGGAGGAGTTATTCATTTTGTAATAAACACTGCTATTAAAAGTAATATTATAATATCAGAAAAACATTTTATTAATTCATATTAAAAGTAGTATTACAATTATTAAGTGTATTTCCTTGTAAAAATTTTTAATAGTCTTCATATATATTATCGCCGTTTTCAAAATGGTTGATGCAGTTATGTTTGAATAAAAAAGAATGGATGAAAACCGGACGAATATTGGTATTTCGAATATTCAATCACAAATAAACTGCCTCAACCATTTTGAAAACGGCTGTAAAATAAACTTATATAGACTATTGATAACCTTTTCTGTTATGGTCAGGTCGTGCTATAATATATTAGTATACTATCACAAGAGTATGAGTGACGTGGGAGAGGAATTGCAATTACGGCAAAAATATAGGTGAGAATAACAATAAATACTTTGAGGATTTATTGAATTCTGTTTCGTTTCGTCTATAAATTGTAGAGTTAATACTTTGTTTCATAAAAAAAATCCAATGTGAATTTGAAACTTACCAGAAGATATTTTGATATTTCGATATTTTTGTATTTTTATTTTATATTTTTATTTTTCATATTTAAAAAAAAAATAAATAATACGTACAACTCCACATTTTCGTATTAAAAATTATTAAAACTGGCTTTTAAGGTGTTACGATAAAAGCTTAGATTGGCTTAGAGAATCTTTGAAAACAAGCAATCTCCCAATTGAATTTTTTTTTTCTGTTATTTTTATTTTTTTTTTGTCTTTATTCATGTTCATATTTATAATTGACTTGCTAAATATGTAAAAAGGAAATGTAAATTTTGTTTATGAATGTGTATGAGCATATAAAGCCATATAGTACATATAATATGATAATAGAGCACATGTCTATAATATGTCGTAGTCCTGATTATGTTAGGTATAAGTCCATTCATTTATTCTTACGATTATTGTGATCATTGTTTAAAATGATCCAAAGTTTTCTTACTATTACGATAGATGTATTATATAAAACTGAATATATTTTTTGCTTTTCTTAACATTCAATATGTTAACCACCGCGTGTCATTTGTAAAAGAACTTCAAATATTTTATACATTATATTTTTAATTTTCTAATGAAACAGTATAAATTACCATTATTTATTTATTTATTTATTTTGTTTACATAAACATATCAATTTGTTCTTCAGTACATTATTATTTGGAGATTTTTATTTTATTTTTATTTTTGATAAATGCAATTACATTATGTACAATAAACTATCACTAATGTAAAGTTACTATAGCAGCAATTACCTCACCCATTTAAGATTTTTAGTTGTAATTGAGTTTTGAGCATCAGATAATTCTACCAGAATTGGTTAAATGATTTTAATTATAGCTAGTGCCTAGTGGCATACCTACTCAAATATTAATATTATTAATCTAACTCTAGAGTGTAAAACTGCAAGTACAGGCACAAGAGTACAACATGATGTTCCAATATTAAGCTCAAGAATTATCATAGATTGGCATAATGATAATTATATGGTAAATTTTATTTTGTTAAGAAATGAATTGTATTTTTATCTGTCACAAGGGTATGCATCTTGAATTAATGTAATGTTTAATCTTTTTACTACTATAAACCCTGTTGTATTATAATATTTGAGAAAACAAAAAAATAATATATAAAAAATTATTTATTCTTAAAGATTAATCAAACGATAAAATCATTCTCAGGTCAAAAGAACTGATTCATCAATTACTTGAACATTCACATAGATAATCTATTAAGAGAGTTAAATTTAATAACAGTCATGGATTAATACTTTGTAAATTATGAACTATTAAATTATACTTTTTTTATATATTCTCACAACTTGATTATAAAATAATAAAAAGAGTACTATAAATGAGTATAATAGTATAATTGATGAGGTACTTTTAAATGCATTTAAAATTAGATTTTTTCTTTTTTCTTTTTTTTTTTGAGAGAGAATTATTGAAATAACGAGCGACGATTTTATTACAATAATTATTGCGTTATATTTCACATTTAATTTTGCCAATCATTTAAGAAAAATCCGCACGAGCTTTTATTGATTGAAAGTTTTTTTTTTATAGCCATAATTTAAAAAGAAAACAAAAAATTTATATATAAAAATCTATCCGGATTTCGGTTTCTATCCGGATATATCCAGATTTTTATCCGAACTGGATAATCTGGATAAAAACCGGATAATTTTTTTAAATTTATCCGGATAATAATAGTTTCTATCCGGATCCAAACACTAGCTGAACAAGTGATACTGTACATAAAAATCAAAAATTTGATTTTCTTACAATAATTAGTCCGGAGTGTAACGAAGGACTATATAATTCTACGCAGGGGTTACACAAAGATCACATGACGATTTCCGGTTGTCCGCACGCGTGACGTTACATGTTTGTATTACATAAAATAATCTGTGCGACAATATACAACGAATAAAAAACTCCGGACTTCACAACGGTTTCCGTTTCCTAGTTATTAATTAATCCTAATAATTTTCTTTGAATTCATCAT
This sequence comes from Rhizophagus sp. LPA8_4_AMF, assembly GCA_021464525.1. NCBI lineage: Eukaryota > Fungi > Glomeromycota > Glomeromycetes > Glomerales > Glomeraceae > Rhizophagus > Rhizophagus sp. LPA8_4_AMF. The sequence goes on from JADRCO010000517.1 coordinate 29,597, forward strand.
TTATAATGGTTCAAATTTCAAATCCAATATTTTCTAAATACCGTATACATCCAAAATTAAACCCCCTGAAAATAAGCACATCTTGCATTGCCAGAATTATGAAAATTTTGCCTACATTATGCTGTTCCTGGCCGGAATTGCGGTCAAAGAAGGTGCTTAATTTTGGATGTATATGGTATATCACAAGTAAGAATTCAACTTATAATTCTTCATATAAATATATCATATTACATAATGGAAACCAAATGATGTGATGATGGGGATAAATTCCTATATAATCCATAGTATGGATTAATATAACCAAAATAATTTTTTTTTTTTGATTCTGTTGTGATGTAATAATTGAGAAATTCTGAAAATTTAAAATAAAATGATGAAGTTAAATTACAATTAGAATAAAAAAATTTTAATAATTCAAAAATAGAATTAAAAAACCATTCGCTACCTGCATTACGACGAGTGTATAATGAAAATTATAAAATGACAAAATAATGATTGATTTAGTTAATGCCAAAGTATTATGTAATAACTAGGGAAACGGAACCTGGTATTAAGTTCAAAGTGATGAAATATCAATTTTAAATTAACTTCATTTTCAATAAATATTTTAATTAGGCAATAATAAAAAAAAAATCCTGTTAAATAAGTAAATGCTTTACTAATTTTAACCCAATTGTTAATAGAGAGACAAATGTTTTGTGTATCTAAACGTTTGATAAAATATTAATGTATTTAAAGGAAATATATTATTATTCATATAATTTTGTTTTATCATGTTCATTTAATTTGTGTAAATAAATTTCAATAAAGTGAAAGTTTTTAGAATGTTATTTGAAAACGGGTCTTCCCATAATAATAGAATTGCCATATGGCACAATAATCTATTAACTAAAATACATGAACGTATTAAATGTTGGAATGTCATCCAAAGGTATTGTATAATATCATTCGTTAATTCAGGCAAATCTCCTAAAGATACTTTTGAGCATGCCAAAGAAAGGAGAGTATCCGTTTTAAAATTATTAAATCTGATTTTTCGGAGCTATTATCAATTATGTTTCGATTAATGACATATATCAGATGTGGCCGATATATTTGTGGTGATATGATGAAGCACCGTACTGATCAAAAATCCCGGGTATTTAGTATTAATCTACAAAATTTTTGAATATTCTATAAAACATTGCAGGAAATAATATTATATTTGTTTATAACAATAATAATTTGGTTTTTTAAGCGCTCAATCTATCCTGCATCGTATATATGATACATTATACTTATCGTTTTATAAAAAAAAGATTTCAAGAAGGAAAGATAGAAAAAATGGGTAATAATGAAAAGGTGAATAAAGTACATGTGGACAACATCGAGAAAAAATAAAAATAAATTACATGACATGCAGCAGACTGTATTTAAATAACAAATCAATGAAATGCGTTTAATAAAGAGAGAGAGAAAAATTATGTTACAACCTAGGTTCATTGAGGATTCGATTGGTAGTAAGATCATTATTTTACGATCAATATTGATAGAGTTATTTAATTATTTATGGTTTTACCGTGTTCACTATTTATATTTATCAGAGGGACAGTTTTTTTCGAGCAAGTGAAAACTTATTCATCACATGTTATTTGTCACCGGAAATCGCGTTAGTGCATAACTCCGTAATACGGGCCAAAAGTTACATGTCTGCCACTTTTTTTTGCCATGGTATCAGTTAATCACACGTCATAAATTACGCATTGTCATATAATCATGTTCATTAATAATTACTCGGCCGTGTATAATTATTTGTCAACATTATTCATCTTAAATAAAAAAAAATAAAAAATAAGAATAAATATAAGTTGGTAGCAGCCAAACTGTATAAACACACTATGTCAGATATCAAACTTAATTGTCTTATTCGTGAAAATCTTCCTGAAGATGCTTTTGAAATTGAAATTGAAAAGTTTGAGTCTGTTTATTACTTAAAGGAAGTTATCATAAAGAAAATACCAAAAGAATTTACAGATTATGAAAACAGAAGCTTCAAAGACATCAAAGACAAATTCACTGATCCCGACTATCTCAAATTATGGAAAGTTAATATCTCTATCAATGAAAAGCTGAAGTTTGAGCAACTCAAGACTCATACATTGTCCATTAAAGAAATATTAGGTGGTGAAGAAATAATGAATATAAAGGATATTGATTATTATTTCTCTAATGATATGCTTCATTGTAAAGATTTCATTCATATTGTTACGTGGATATAGGTTATGTGATTGATGATCAAATAATCATGTGACTGACGATCATGTTACAAATGTTACGAATGTTTGATATGTTTAACATATTTAACATATGCAACATATT
>JADRCO010000518.1:0-31938 GCA_021464525.1 Rhizophagus sp. LPA8_4_AMF
ATTTTAATTTCGACATTTCGGCTTTGACCTTTTACATTTCGGCTGGTAACTTTATGACCATTAGAGTTGATGAACTCATGTGCAATGTCTGCAAAGGGAATATTAACATCTTGAGTATGTGACCAAGCGTGGAAGAGAGAAGCTAACGTCTCATGGTCAAAAAAAGTACAGAAAGTGTGGGAGACCCAAAGGTCCACGGCATGCGGGGCGTGTTTGAATATGTTAGAGTTTGAAGGAATATCATGAGAGTTGAGAAGTGACTGTTGGTAGTCATAGATAGCTTGAAGACGGGCGTCCCAGCTCCACACAGTGCAACCAGAAGGGTTTTCAAAAATAAGAGGATGTTTCTTGTCGTCCTCAGTAAGAGGAAACGGTTGAGGTTCAAAAACTTCGTAAACCCACCCTTCAGAAGGACAAAGAGAGATAGAGGAGTCCGTTCTGCCAGAGGCCACCCCGTGGTCCTCTCTCCTTATGAAAAAATAAAAGTGAAGTTGTAAATAATTTTACTGCGGAAATATAGTAAAAATGCAGAAAGGAGGAAGGGTTCAAAGAAAAATTTAGGTCTAACTTATTATAAAATAAACTAACTATAATCACATGTCACGTGATAATTATTATATAATAAGTTAAAATTGGGCCAAATATATAATGCCGGCCAGAATTATAATTTTAAATCTAATTGGTAAAATAAAATTTTTCAAAATATTTTTGAAAATACCATGTGATACTAGGTCACAATTATAAGATTTAGCCTGATTATTGATTTAATCCTTAAAAAATTACATATAATCATCATAATATAATTTTAATATATATTGTGATTATATATGAAGTTCACTATATAATCACACCTATCTATTATCACCGAATTTTGGCTTGCCAAAAGTGGTGATTATAGACAGGTCTGACTGTATATCCAATTTAAGTTTTGAAACTTCTCCATGCTTCCAGGTTATTTCAAGATGCAGAAAATTTATCTGAGCAAACAGACTCTCCTTTATTATTATCCTCCCATATTGAATATGATTGTTTTCCTCCCTTATTTATTTGTTTATCAAGAACAGGTAAAGCTTTTGAGTTAGTAATCATCTTGACAAGAAATACAAAATTTGCCCAATAATAGTGAATATGGCTAATTAAATAGATTTAAATTTATTAAATTAAATATCTAATTAAAATTATTGGAAAAAAAGGTTTGGCATTTGTAATATATATACACAGTAAAATTCGATAAACCGGATCTATCTGTTCCACTAAAAATATCTGGTTAATCAGGATATCCGGTATAGCAAAAAATTTTGATATACCGGATTTCTATATAAAATCATGTGATAATCCGGTATAACAAATTTTTTACTGTATATGTGACGTAACAAAAATTAAAAACTTAATAAATCTCTTTATTTATCGTGAAAATGGGTATTAATTGAATATAATTATGTTAATAACTTCAGCCAGAATTAAGATTTTCATAATTCTGGCCAAAATTAAGATCTACCGCATCACGTCACTTCAATTTTATTGGTTCTCGGTCACATGATCCGGTTTATCGAATCATTTTTACTATAACTGGTTAGAAATTTGATCCGTTTTAGCGAATATCGAAACTTTACTAGTAAACTCCGGTATATCGAAGCTATTTCAATATACGTGATTTAGTTCCAGCAAAAAAGTCCGGTTTAGGCCCAAATCCGGTTTATCAAAGATCCGGTTTATCAAATTTCACTGTGTATATATATATATTTTTAAATGTTGAATCACGTAACATTTTATTAGAATACATTTGGATTACATAATAATCACAATTATTCTATAAATGATACTCCCAGCTCACTGCCAGTTCGATCAATCATTAAGTATTAATTATAAGTATTATATCACAAATTTGATATTAAAAATAAGGCATTTGTAATATAATAACATTTAATGCCTTTTTCTGCTATTATTAATGACTAATAATACTCATCAATAAGTTGTTGAGCAGCAGGATTTCAAAATAAAATTAAGAAATCTATATAAATATTATTAATAAAACTTGAAATAATTCATCAAAGAGTAATATTTATTTCTGCTGTAAGTCACAAAAAAATATTTTTTTCAGAAAAAAATAAAGGAACAAATCCTATAATAAGATTAATAAATAAAAGATTTCTTGGTTGCATATAGTAATCTCATATGTACAGAATTATGAAATAAATCTAATAGAAAATTCATTTTTTGAAAATTGATTGATTAAGGTTAAAAATTAATTGAATTTGAATAGGCATATTGTTAAAACAAGTAAACACATATCAAAAGTCTTTTGAAACTTTATACATAAGACAGTTCCACTTAAATTTTTCAGTTAATTTGGCAAAAGGTCCTAAAACTTCATTTTCTAATATTTATTCTTTATCATTAAATCCAAAAAATGTAGCTTCCAATTAATTATAAGTTTGTGATACCTTGTATTGTGATAAGTATGTGAGAATTTTGAGTCATTTAAATTATGTTATCTACTATAAAATTGTTTTTATATATCATCTTATTAATTCGCTTAACAGTTGAAAGATTTTCTTTGTTGATGACATATAGTGGATGATTTTCCGAGAGAAATTGTTTGAAATGAAATAATGAAAGGTACTAATAGGAATATCTTTTCATCAGAGAATATACAATAGTAGAAATGTTAGGTAAATGAAATAGATAATGAATTAAAAGAATGAAATGATTTTGCAAGATAAATTATTAAGAAGTTTGTCTTATGTTTATATTATTATAAATTAAGAATATGAAGCATAATTTAATGTTAAATAACTAATAACCATCATAGTAATATTACAATTTTTGGAGAAACAAGTAATAAAACTATAATAGTGGCAAGCTTAAATAGAAATTTTAAATGAAATTTTATATGAGAAATTATATTTTTCTTACTTAACATTTATGCATGTGGAAAGATTATTATAATAATTTATCCACCATATTTCCATAAATATTGAAAGAATTTCTGAAAATTATAAAATACATTATTTCAGTAAATAGTTCATCCACCAGACAAAAAAATCATCTGTAGAAATACAGCCAGAAACTCTACCAAATAAAAAATTAAAGTTAGAAACATAACCAACAACTCCATCAGATAAAAAATCAAATGAATAGATATAGATAGCTAATAATTTTGTCTGATAGATAGCCTAAAGTTATCTGATAGTAAAAAACGTTTATGGAGAAACAAATTGATTTTTGAACTATCTGATAGTAAAAAATAAAGTTGATGTATAACACAAAATTATGTGTGGAAATCTAACTATTTATTAATACCAGAACTTAATGATAAAAAAAGTTAATTCTTGCCCTTTGTAGTTGATATATATATTCTAAAAAAGTATTTTTTTTTTTTATATAATGTCTTTTTGTCAGAAATGAAAATGTAATGTACTATATTTTAAAGTTATTGTCTGTAAAATTGGAAGCAATTGTTGAAATAAAAATCTATTATGTTATATCAACTTTAATACAGAATCTATTAAAATATATAGGATGTATGAAAAATCTTTTGAGATATGCTGATGTAAGTTTATATTTTGTTGTGTAGTTTTTCAATAAGAGCATTATTAAATGAAGTTCCTCTACCTAAATTAAAATTAAATTTAAGTCAAGTATCTAGCATTAACTTGAACTGGTATATTTCTATAATTTCATCCTTTTCTTGATATTCCTTCCAAGGATGATAGCATGTAACTCCAAATTTCTCCAACTCCTCTTCTAGTTCATGAGTCTTATCAGAGCAAAACTAATTCTATTTTTAATGAGGTCTAAATTTAAGATCAGCCATCCAAGAGTTCGTTTCTCTTTCCATAGTTCAAAAGCTCATTTTGAAGTTTAGCCTATACTTCTTTAGACTTAATCCATTCTTCCTCAAATTTGGCCTATTCTTCTTTTATCTCTTCTACTTTATCTTTATACTGCCACTTGACCATTTGAATATGACAAGAATGATCTCATTCTTCTTTAAGGTTGGTCATAGAAATACCAAAATTATAAAATTTTTATATTATTATTATTACTATTACACCTGCAACAAAGGGTATGAAGTGGAAGAATATATTAATAGATTAATTCTTAATTGTCTTCATTTATCATTATATTGAAGAAATATGCTCACAATCAACTCAAATATTGTGACAAGAAATCATGAGTCATGATTCATGTGTAAAATGTGAAGTTTTATAAATCTAATGGTATTCTAAGTCCAAGTAAATATATAGAATAGCATCCATCTTCATTTTGCTCCTTGGTAAGATTTTGAATTCTATTTCCATTACTATTGTTATGTTTATAGTCATGTTACCAACATTATTTAGCATAATTTTTTTCAATTTAACACTAGGATTCTAAAAAAAAATTTTTTTACAAATACAATGGTAAAATATACTATTATAATGCACTTCTTTATTACTTACCACTTAATTTTCCATGTTTTCATAACAAAAAGTCAATAAGTCTTTTTGCTCTTAACACATGTAGTTTTATACATGCAAAGTCATTTTTCTACAAATAGCTGTAAGGTGTGAGTGGTACAAGGTTGCCAGGTTATATTTTTTGAAATAATATTCATGCCCTTTATTGCTTTTTCAGGTTAGAACCATTGTCTGTTGTAATTACATTGACCTTATCACCCTTACACATCTTCAAGTTTGTTAAGTTTTTGCGAATCTTCCCAAACTTCTTTTGTGCAAATTTCAAGGGAGCTTCTATCTTAGCATTCATAGTTCTAGTATTTAAAGTAAAGTATTGCTAAAATATTCAGTAATATATGGGTAACAAATTATGAATATATGAATATATTAAACTGCAAGTTCATGTAACTGAAAGTTCTCATCCAGGAAGCAACATGTAATTCTTATAATATACTATTGCCGATTTGTGCAGTCCAAAGATTAGTTGCTAGATTAACTGAAAATCGTCTTTTTCAATAAATTCAACAATTAAAGGATATGTATATAGCACTTTCATGTATAAGAGAAACTTTGTGCAAGTTTATATTAAGTTGAGGAATTGCATACTGGAAGAAAATAAGTCAATTTGATGGTAGGTATGATGAATTCCATCTTAAATAATATAATGTTCAAAAGTTTACCTAGTGACTAGGAATCTGCCTAAAACTATGGCTGTAATAGTTTCAAACAACTTCTTTAATAGTCTTATTCTTTAACAAAGTTTGGAAAGCCCAAAAGAGAACAACCGCTTTTGATACATTAAGCAAACACAAACTTCTGGGAGAACAAACAAATAATTATTATTATTTACAAATGAATATAGGGCATGGCATATCCATGATTTCGTGCTAGTACTGATAATCATAAATTCATAATGCATTCTAAATCTTGAATGAATACTCTATATCATATATATCATAGTATAATATAACTTTATATTGGTCTATACCACATATTCACTATTTTGTATCATAAATTATCTCTTTAAAGGTTGTAGTTATTTTTAGCAAGTACTTCTTGAAAGCCCTATAAATTCCATCAGCTTTCAAAAAATTTAAAATCATGTAATATTGTATATAATTTAAATAATTTTTCTCATTTATTGAGGATTTTGTTAATAAAGCTTGCTAAATTTTAAGAGTAATGATATTGGTATAGAATACAATAAATCAAAGGAAAAGTGAAAAAAAGGTCTATTTATAAAGACCCATTTAAAAGGATATGGCTTAAAAAAAAAAATTGGGCTGAGCTCAATGTTGTTACACATTTTCTTTGTTGATTTGCTATCAAAAGCCTTGTGGCAAAGCATAAACAATAAGCAATATTCAAATTACAGAATGTCTGAATAATTTTTTTAAAGAAAAACTTCATAAGCCAAATTATAATGAATATGATAAGAGTGGCAAATTTAAAGCTTTGCGGAATTTTACATAATTATCATGTGTTTTATTCAGCCTTCTTTTTTCTTTATCAGACGCCTCTTTAGATAAATATTACATGGATCAAAAAAGAAGACTCAATGATACAGAAACAAAGACACCACATATTAGTTTTTATGACTATTAATATCTCTACAATGTTTGAAGTTTGAACCCACCTTGGTCCAAATAATACCATCAACTATTTAATATTAAATAGTTATTTTAGATAGAATATAGTATTTACAGCACGCCATAACTCTCAACCTGCTGCTCCACCTCATATTTTTAAAGCTGCTCATTTTACTTGAACTTGGACTTAGTTTATTTATCATAATTGCTTTTCATTAAATGGGCGCGACGGACTTTAACGGTTTCCGTTTTCCTAGTCATAAATGAATATTTACAGTAATTAAATCTATCAAAAGCAAAGAATATACTTATCTAATGTTTTAAATTATCACTAAAAGTTAATGAATTTCTTTATAAAATTATACACGTTAATCAATGAGCTATAATAATGATTTTGTACTTTACAGTAATATTATACAACCTAAATTCATCCATTTCATCTTTCAATGAATACAATTCCTTAGGATCATAGACTTCATCATCTGATGTATTTTCAAAGGAATCTATAATAGCCAAATACTTAACTCTTTTCTTTTTCATAATACATTCTTTTATATAAGGTGAAATATCTTGACCATCTATATTATTGATAAATAATTTCTCAATAAAAGTATCTTGAGAATTTTTTAGAAATACTTCAAAATCACTTGCTTTAATGGGAAGATTTAAATCTAAATATTCTAATCTTGTCCTAGATTTTGTAATATGGTTGAACTGCTACATTCAATATCATCACTTGATACTACTAGATCATCATCAATTACATTGATTGAAAGATAATTAAAACTTTGCTTAATATTTTCAATTAAATCGAAGATTAGGTAAATAATCTGTCTTTCAACTCCATATGTACGAAGAAATTTGATACTATTTTTATAATATTTTATAATTGATTCAAGTATTTGTTGTTTTAATGACAGACTATAATACCCTGTATTTAAATCTTTTATAAAAGCAGGATAATTGAAATGTGTAATTGAATGAAATAAATTATCTTTAGTTATATATTCATTTAATTTTGTTTTTAAATCACCATTTAAATTATATATGTAAATTGCAATAAAGTTATAATTTCTAGTAGGAATTGAAAATGGATTTTCCCATAACAATGGAATCGCTAAACAACACCATAATCCGTTGACTAAAATACATGAATGTAAAGTTGAAAAATCATTCTGAAAATGTTTTATAATATCATATGTTAGTTCGGGTAAATCTCCTGAAAATATTTTGAACAAGACATATTCTAAGCGAAGAGATAGAAAAAGAGATGTTTATGTACTATTGTGAGGCAATTCCGATATAGTCGTACATTATTGTCATGTAACATTTCAATAATTAGGCGTAACAAGGTATTATGTCAATCACAGGTTGATGTCACTTGATCGCTCGTCTGTGATTAAAAAAAATATACGGTTTTAATTTTGGCCGGAATTAATATAATTTTGCCCAGATTTATGATATGTAGATCAATGTAACATCATTTGATAACGCTAAGCCACTCTAATAAAATTTTTTTTACTTTCACTTCTTTTTAATTTAATTTCTAATTTTAAAAGTACACAAGTAATATACGAGTCTACAAGTTAAAACATAAAATTGATTTTTTAAATTATAAATCTAATCTATTACAGTATTTATAATACTTTAAATTTATGTATAATAAGAAAAATAAAACATTTTAAACGCTCAACACTTACGACAAAAAAATAGTGAAATATAAATATAATCACTCAAAGTCCCAAACTCTTTTCAAAAATTCAATTACAAAATATCTTCACAATAAGTCTTCTCAAATGTACCTATATATGCAAAAGAAGGAGAATTTAGAACAACTATTTTTTAAAAAAAATTCTTAGATCTAAAAGGCAAAAAGAAAAAAAAAAGAAATAGAAAACTAGCCAAAGGAATAAAAAAAATCTTCAGCACTAAATATTCATACAACACACAAACTGACATACCCTAAGTCGGATGGGTTGTGACTATGTCGGATGGGTTAAAACAGGGTTTTTTTAAAAAAATATTTTTTTTTTTTAACGTTGGTAAGTTCAAAAAAAAAATTTTAATTGATCTTACAACTCACCTGATGTGAAACCTTGTATTTGCTGATCAGTTTGGTATTACGCAATGAGGCAATAAAGTAATTTTATCCTGTGAATCAAATCCGCCCATATGAGTCTAATAGTAACAATTATCAACAATATAAATTATGATTATTGATATTCGTATCTCTACTAGTGATAACATTCCTTCTAGGTAGAGTAATTTTCTCGGAAATAATAAATCCTTATCCTTTCTTACTTGCATTAGTTTTTTTTTAACCCTCTATATTAAACAAATCAGCAATTTAATACATGAAGTAGTAGTATAGTTTTTCAAAATTATCCAGTCCAATGTGATAGTATAACTCTCTAGTTTAAACCTTTTCTGCTCTTTTTGTCTCTACTTTTATTCTATAATACAGTATTGAAATGAATTTTTGAATTTTTAGATCAATTGGTAGTGCTGTATGTATATGTGTATATATTAAAGGGCAAAATTCTAACAGTGCATTATTCAATATCCCTAAATTATGAAGTGATAAAATCCCAAATTGTCAATTCGAATTCCATGATTCTGGAAGACACAATACTGAAATTTTATAATCATAAGTCTTAAGTCAAAGTATCAAAATGAAAATTCTGACTATATTATTCATTTTGTACTTAAACAAATTGCATTAATTGTGAGGAAATAATATTAGAATTTAGTATTAATTTTTTAAATGCCAATTTTAAAAGAGTAACGATATTTATAATTTCGTATTCAAATAAAATAAAGAAAAATAAAATTTAAGGGAATGCTGTGTGAATTTTTGCTATCAAGATTGTAAAAGTTTTGGATTATTTGTCCTTGATTATAGGATTTGGGTTTATGTTAACTTGGAATTATAAAATTTTGGGATTTAGAATATTAAGGTCTTTAAGTTTTTCTTGGATTTCATACCAAACCCAGATACAAATATAATTAAGGTTATACTTGATAATGGAATTATGGTGCCTATACTTCGTTTTGCTTTTCTTGCTAACAACATAATTTTCTTTCCCGACCCATCCAACTTTTTAGTCCTGTTACCAGTTTATTTTTTTCATTAAACAAGACAGGACCTAACCAATAGTATATGCATACTGAAAGCTTTTAGTTTTTTTTTAACAGAGGAATTAATATGAAATTTATATTATAAATCACAAATAAGGTACATAAAAAATTGGTTATATATTCAACAAGCATAATTTGTTTAAATTATAACGTGTCCATCTAATTATAAAATAAAGAATTCATGTTTGTTTATATTAGATTTTTAGATTGATTTGCAAATAATAAAATTTATTAATAATCTTAATAATATATAAATAGATATTTAATTTATCCTAAACAACTTATATAAAAAATATTCCTATCAGATTACACTAAGTAATTAATTAATTTTTTTTTATAAACTTATACATGTTAATCAGTGAGTCATAGTAATTTTGCACTCTAATATTATATAACCCAAATTCCTCCACTTCATCTTTCAATGAAAACAATTCCTTATGGTGATTTCCATAGGTCCCATCATCTGATATACTTTCAAAGGAATTTATAAAAGCCAAATACTTAATTCTTTTCTTTTTCATAATATATTCTTTTATATAGGGTAAAATATCTTGACCATCCGTATTATTGATCAACAATTTCTCAATAAAAGTATCTTGAGAACTTATTAGAAATATTTCAAAATCACTTGCTTTAATGGGAAGATTTAAATCTAAATATTCTAATCTAGAAGGAAGGGCTTGTCCTAAGTTTTGTAATATAATTGAATTACATTCATTATTATCATTTGATACTACTAGATCATCATCAATTACATTGATTGAAAGATAATTAAGACTTTGCTTAATATTTTGAATTAAATTGAATACAAGATAAATAATCTGTCTTTCAACTCCATATGTACGAAGAAATTTGATACTATTTTTACAATATTTTATAATTGATTCAATTATTTGTTGTTTTAATGATAAACTATAATTAAGACCAAATCTACACCCGAAGTTTTCTAAATAACTACCAGATTTTTGCAATAACAATAATAATGACTCGTCAATTTGTGATCTCCCATTTATAAATAAAGATTTTAATTTAAATGGTTTAGTTAAACTAATAATTTGCTGAATAATACTAGTATTTAGAAAAAGACAATAAATGATATGAACAGATTCCAAAACATTTAATTGTTCAAATATTTTATCCAAATTGACTATACCTTTAAAATTAACGCGATATAATATGATAGTACTTAAAGTGTTTGAACAATTATAATCTTTCGTTAATAACAATGATTGATATAAAGGAATACTACCATAACTTAATAAAATTTTTTTAAGATTTTGATGTGAATTGATTACTTGTGATATACGATTTTTAATTAACGTATAACTATTACTGGTATATACAGGAGAACTACCAATATAAAGGTTTAAATTTCTAACATTTTGGATAAAGTTTTGATTTTGTAAAATTGATTCAAAAATATCATCATAGTAAGAATTCCAATTAGTATAAAAAGTGAAGATCTCAATGTCAAGAGTATGTAAACTTACTTCATTATCAATAAACATTTTAAATAATGACATTTGAATTAACCTTCTAAAATTAGATACTGAATTATAATTTCTATCTTCAGGTTTTAAAGTTCTAACAGCATTTTTAGACCACTTTTCAATGGAAGAAATAATTCTCCATGTATTCAAATATTTTATAAAACTAGGATAATTGAAAAGTGTATTTGAATGAAATAAATTACTATCTTTAATTCTATATTCATTTAATTTTGTTTTTAAATCACCATCTAAATTATATAGGTAAATTCCAATAAAGTTATAATTTCCAGTAGGGATTGAAAATGGATTTTCCCATAATAATGGAATCGCTAAACGACACCATAATCTGTTCACTAAAATACATGAATGTAAAGTTGAAAAATCATTCTGAAAATGTTTTATAATATCATATGCTAGTTCGGGTAAATCTCCTGAAAATATTTTTGGACAAGACATATTGTAAGCGAAGAGAGAGAAAAAGAGATGTTTGTGATAACTATTGTGTTAACTGGTTAAATTTGTATTAATTTCGGGAATGCCGATCCGGAAAAGTCGTACAATATGGTCGTGTAACATTTTAAAAATTAGGCGTAACATTCGTAAAGCTATTATGTCAATCAAAGGTTGATGATCATCATCACTCGTGACGAACAACACAACTCCGGGCAAAAGTATAATTGGTTAAAGTTAGCTTTAATAGTAAATATATTAATTTCCTAAAATGATTTTTTTTATACATTTACCATACTGTACTTATTAAATCAAACTTTCACATTGTCCTTAAATCTATCTAACCCTTTTAATTTTTTTGACAATAGCATTTTTTATCTAATAGAGACAATTATCTTACTTTATATTATGATTATTTATTCCAAACAAAAATCTTGAAAATTCAAAAAAAAAAAAATTCTACTACTGATGATAACATCTCCTATTCTTTATATAGCCTTCTATGTTAAATAGATTTGCAATTTATTACATTAAGTACAGTTTTTCAAAATTGCCCAGCCAATGTAACAATATAGCTCTCTATACTTTTCTGCTCTTTTTGTTTCAACTTTCATTCGTCCTGATTCATGTCACAATTTAATAATACATTATTGGATGAATTTATAGTTCAATTGGCAGTGTTGGATATATACATGTATAGATACTAAAGGGACTCGCTCAAAGTACTGAAACTCAAAATCCTAGCAACACATTATTAAGACATCCTAAATCCCGAATCCTGAGTTGTTATAATTCGAATTTCGTGATTCTGAAAGTTACAATGCTGACATTTTATAATCATAGACCTGGAAGGTAAATATTAAAATGAAAAATCCTAATTATATTATTAATTTTTTTTACTAAAATTTTTTATCTGAATTTTAGAGATAATGCATTATATCACAGTATTTATTATTTTGAAATTGATATTTTAAAAGAGTGAAATTAGAAATTTTATTAATGAAAATTAATAATTACATTTGTAATTTCATATTCAATAAAATAAATAAAAGTAAAATTACAAGGGAATGTTGTGTACTTTCAACCAATATACAAGATTAATTTCTTCTAATCATATATTAAAAATGTTGTTGCATGATCTATAGTTATAGGCGAAACCAAAAATCCAAAGTCGAAACGTTTCGTCTTTCAAGAAGTAAATTCCGAAATTTTTTGAAAGGTTATTACCAAGGCGAAATTGCTGAAACTCACCGATATTGGCGAACCTATCGAAACCTTTTTGATCATGTGAAATAATAAATTAACCAATGGAACCGGATTTAAAAATCACGTGATGTCGATCATTTTGCGATATTTTCTTGGAATTTAAAGATTAAAAATAAATTTTATAACCTCAGTTCTGTCTCATATCTTAAAAATAAAATTAAAAATAAAAAAAACTAAAAATTATTTTGCGTAATTCCACAAAATTTATTCAACTTATTAAAATTTAATGTTTTCATAATGAAAATTGAAAAAATTTTTGCGATTAATGGTTAATTTCAGGTTAATGATCGACAAATAAATTATTACATAGAATTATATGATATCGACATTAAAATTGCATGCAAATTCGCCTGCATTATCTGCATTACCACCATTCAAGGGCTAGTTAAATAATTTAACAAGTAAGAAGTTTTTTGCAGGCTTTGTTAATTTCGATAACTTTGACATGTTTCGGTAGTTTTGAGGATTTCAGAAATTTAAAAATCTGGCGAAACTTAATTTCGCCAAATCTCAAAATCAACTCCTGGCGAAACTCATTGATTTCGCCCACAACACTAGCATGATTATAATACGATAACCCAACATTGTAACAAATGTTGAAAATTGATCAGATTTCAAAAATAAAATACAACCGCAAATCCAACTGAAGTTTATAAAGTAACTCAGTATACATATGAAAATTTTTATTTTTCTTGATAAAGAATCGTATCATTTATATACTACTGTAAATGACAAATAACTAGGGAAACGGTAACCGTTGTGAAGTCCTGAACAAACAATTTTTTTTTTAATATCAAGTGATCACATTTTATTCACAGACCAATAGGAAAAATTGGGTTTAAATTACATTTTAGTTTTCAATAAATTTTTGACATCATAATAGCTTTATATTGTGTTAAATTGCCCTGTAAAAAATGTTGATCCGTGTTTATATTTCCATGTATTTTCCGTGAATGTATCATTTTCATGGAGTTTATATTCTTAAATCATGGAAATTTTCGAGAAATAATGGAAATATTCGGATAAAGATTTTTTATAGGGTTGTAATTTTACTAAAAACTAAATTACAAAAGAAAAATAAAAATAGGAAAAGAGAATTAACGACTACTCTATTCCTATTTACAGAAACATGTAAAGTATCTAGCCTGCTAAATAAAAAAGGTAGAGAAAAAAAAAAAGTTAACGAACCATCTTATCTCCCATAAAACATACAAACTCTATTATAAAATAAAAAATAAATATAATAAAACATCACTGCTTTCCAAAGAATCTCCATTTCGAATATTCTAAACTTACAAATCACGTTATTTCCAAGGCTCTAAAGAAATTTACTACAAATCTATTGCAAACATCTAATTATCACAAATCAAAAAGCATAAGAAAAGAAGGAAACTTAAAGTCAAAAGAATTAGAATGGAATTGAGCAAAATGAAAAACGGAAAATTGTCTAGTATTATTATGAAGGGTCTAGTCAAACAGCTAAAGATATAAAAATATTAGAGATAAATAGAAACGAAATGGGAAAGAAAATAAACCATTTATACGCAACCATAGAAAACACAAAAAAAAATGTAAACATACCTATCAATTTGAATTCTAGGAATAAAATTGACAAAAAATAACAACTGAATGCAAAATACTTGCGCCTTAAAAAGCTCAACTGAAACCTAGAAATAATGAAAAGAGAGCTAATTTTGCTAGATGAATAAACAAAATGAAAAATGCAAAAAAATGCCAACGTACTTATCTGCTGCTGTTAAGAGTTTAACTGTAACCTAAAGAATAAAAAGTAAGTTGGTGGCTGAACGAAATAGAGAGTTACTTTTCTGTAATAAATAACAAATAAACGCATTTTTTTTTTTAAATTTACAACTTATTATAAACCTTTTGATAATCAAATTTTTTTTTGTTTGCATACGTGTATAAATAAATCGGTATAGTTGCCATACATGGCCATACATCACATACCATATATACAGTCCACATTTTACTTGTTATTATATATTCTTATTGTATCTCTTTCTTGGGTTTGCATTTAAGAAAGACGGTGTTCCTATAAATGAAGAAAAAAGAAATGTTTCATTAGAAGCATTTTTTAGTTAAAAAATTTCCCCTATCATTTACCTCATGTCCAAGTCTAATGACGTCCCTATAAAAAGAAAAAAAAAAGGCTTGTTAGAAACATTTCTTAATTAAAGAAAACTTTACTAAAATCAATTTACTTTGGGGCTGCGTCTAGGAAAGTCAATGTTTCTATAACAGATAAGAAAAATTATTTCTTTGTTTTGATAATGACGTAGTACGAAATTCGCTATAATTCTTTTTTTAAAAAAAATACATATATCAAAGAAAAAAATCAACAGACCGGGTTTTTTGCTTTATCGAAAAATTGAGAACGTGACGTATGCACATACATTACATGCATCAACTCACAGGACAAGCAGACGGAAACGAGACATTTTGTACTTCTACAGCTAGAACATGTATAGTCCTTCGCTACTAATAAAGTATATTAATAGAAATTACTAGGCATGTATTCAAATCATTTATGATATATCAGATCATTACTGTATCAACCAAATAATAAAGCTATTCAATGAAAAATAATAAATAAATAAACAATATAGGATAAATAATATTATAAAGCAGCTTTATTTATAAAGATGAATGTTCATATGTGATATTTATATAATATAACTTAATAAATAATTAATCAAGATTCTTAATAAATTGGTAAATATCAATAGATAAATCACTATCTCTTTCAGCAATATATGACTCAAATTTCTTCATTTCGTCTTTCAAATCTTCAATCTTAATGTTTCTAAAATCCAAATAGTACTTGGTTCTTTTATCCATAATATATTCTTTTATGTAAGGTGAATCAACACCATAATCTTGTACATTATTAATAATTGATAATTTCTTAATAACAGTATTTTGAGAATTATTTTTGAATACTTCAAAATCACTTACTCTAATGTAAAGGATTAAATTTAAATATTCTAGTTTAGGAGGAAGGATCTGTCCTAAATTTCGTAATAAAATTGAACTACTATTATCTAATAGAGAAGTTTCACTGGCTTCAATTGTAAGATAATTAAGTTTTTGTTTAATATTTTCAACTAAATTGAGTACTAAATAAACAATCTCATCTTTAATTCCACAAATATCAAGAAATTTGATATCTTTACAATATTTTATTACTGATTCAAGTATTTGTTGTTTTAATGGTTTACCAGATCCAAGTTCAAGTTCACTCTCGATATACTTTAAATGCCCGCACCCGAAATTCTCCAAATAACCACCAGATTTTTGTAATAATAATGATAATGATTCATCAATTTGTGATAATTCATTTATAAATAAAGATTTTAATTTAAATGGTTTAGTTAAATTAATGATTTGTTGAATAATATCAGTATTTAAAGGAGAACAATAAATGATATGAACGGATTCTAGGACATTTAATTGTTCAAATGCTTTATCTAGATTGGTTATAGCTTTAAAATTAACGCAAAATAATATAATTGTATTTAGGGTATTTAAACAATTAGAACTTTTTGATAACAATAATGATTGATACAAAGGAAAATTATCATAACTTAATAAAATTTTTTTAAGATTTTGGTGTAAATTAATTATTTGTAATACGCGTTTAATTAACGTATCTTTGTTATTCTTGGGAGATGATAAACCATGAGTTCTACCATTATAAAGTTTTAAATATCTAATATTACGGATGAAATTTGTATTTTGTAAAATTAACTCAAGAATAGCACCAAAATAAGAGATATAATTACTATCGGTGAAATCAACGACAAGAGTATGTAAATTTACTTCATTTTCAATAAATATCTTTAATAGTGAAGTATGAACTAATTTTATAAATTCAGTATCTAAATTTACAGATATGGTTTTTATAAAATATCGTTTTCTTGGTTTCAAAGTTTTAACGGAAACTTCGATCCATTTCTCAACAGAAGAAATAAATTCTTGTGTATTCAAATATTTTATGAAACTAGGATAATTGAAAAGGGTAGTCGAAGGTAATAATTTACTAATTCCATATCCATTTAATTTTGTTTTTAAATTTCCATTTAAATTATGTAAGTATATTCCAGTAAAGTTATAATTTCCGGTAGAAATTGAAAAGGGGTTTTCCCATAACAATGGCATAACTGAACGGCACCAAAATCTGTTAACTAAGATACATGAATATAAAGTTGTGAAATCATTACGAAGAAATTTGAAAACATCGTATGTTAATTCGGGTAATTCTCCTAAAAATATTTTTGAACAAGACATCGTAGAGGAAAAAAAGAAAAAAAGAAAGGTATTTGTGTATCACATTTCACGACCGGATAAATTATATTAATTTTCGGAATGGTGATTTCCGATATTGTCGTACAATTCGACAATTCGTGCTAATTAATTGTGTGTAACGTGTTTAATAATTTGCATACCAACAGTTTAATTCCGGTCAAAATTATATTTGACCAGAATCAAAAAAACCGTTTTACATTTTATTAATTAAATCAAATTTGCAATTTTCTCAAATATTATCTGGACAACAGCCTTCTGAATTAGGAGAAATTTATTCTACATATAAATTTACATATTTGGTTGACTTCATTTTCAATTATAAGTTTTGAAATCAAAAAATTTCGGGTTAATAGGGATAATATTGTCACCATCAATTCAATAAGCTGATTTACTTTTTCCCAATAAAAAATTTATTCCATGTTTTTTTATTCCATGTTATTGCCACAAATGTATCATATTAGCAGAATTTATAGCCTCAAAACATGAAATTACTTAGGGGTTTGGTTATTTTTCCGTAAAGGTATCATATTCATGGAGTTTATACGGATAAAATTTTTTACAGGTTTTAAGATCCTCTTTGTTAAATACATACATATTATTGGATGGGGAGTAGCTATATCGGCCACAGGATCGAATGATTGGATGAAAATGGGTCACGTAGTGGCCATTTTCACCAATCAATGAAGGGTATTGTGACCGATATAGCCCTACATCCAATAAAAGTGTTATCGTTCTGACGCTTTTGATCATGCATCAATTATAACATCATAAATAAAACTTTATATTAACTTACTGTAAATTCCATTTTTATACTATTTTTAAATCCACTTTTAAATCCACTTTATAAGCTTTATTTAAACTTTTCCTATAAAAATTTTCATTTTCACTGTTTTTATTTACTCCACCTCATTATATCAATTATGTATAACGATCTATGAAAATCCGCATGATCCTATTGGGCTGAACGATAACAATAAATATAATTATGAATAAATTCTATATACATGATATTTTGATCATCATCAATTAAGAAATACCGGATAATGAATATTATTCGATTGACCTATAAATTACTGAATATAAAAATTTTTTGGATGAAAATTTCTTTTCTCCATAGGAATGATAATTATTACAGAGTATTTGGCCATTATTTATACTTCATTGAAAGAATTATAATTTGTTATACTAAGTCTTTTTTTTTTGAAGAATGAAGAGTCAATATCTCAAAGATTGTAGTTGATCAGTTTATAAAGGAAGGCATCAATATTTAATAATAATTTAGAAATATTAATATTCTTTTACAAATAAAGTTTTTTATAAATTTACTTATTATATTTTGAAATTGCTGAAATATTTTTATTATTCATGACAGATGATCCAAAAACTGATTCAATAATATGAACAAATACGAATTCTTTAAAATTGTGGATCGATATGTCACAAACTTACACAAATTGATATGTCTAATTTTCTATTATACAATGCGATTTTAGATTAATTGTAGTGTGGATGTATAAATTTTAGCATCTATTAAACGGATCACGTAAGTGAATGACAGAAGGAGCTCAATATATAGAAAAAAATTTCAACTAGGGTTTACAGAGTAGTCAATCTTTTAACAATTGTACTACGCTTATCAAGTGAGTTTAATAAAGAAGGTTTAGAAAAAAATTAATGGACTAGCTGTCGCTAGTGATAAAATTAACACGAAAAATGGATCCAATCATAATAATAAATTATTTTTGATCAAAAAGGCTGTTATTCAGATAGTACTACTAGGGATTGGAATCGATTCTACTAAAATTGAATCTATCGAAAGTCGATAAGAATCGATTTTCAATCGATTATCGAAAAAAAATCGAATCTGTTATGTTTGTGATAAGTTTTTCCAAGTTCAGAGATTCAGCACGATTACCAGTAATGTAACCCTTAGATAAATAGCTTGACCTAAAAAAGTAATATAAAATAATCAGTTTATAATGAGTAAAATAAATTTAAATTCTGGCCGGCATTATGAATTTGGCCCGAATTATGCTATTGTATAAATTCTAAATTTTGAAAAAAGTAAAAAATTTTTTTTTGACAAATGAACGCAATAAATGTATTAACAAGTATAAAACTACAAAAAAATAAAAAATAATTAAATATCATAATAATAAATATAAAATATAAACGTAAATGCATATATATACACATAAAATTATAGTAATGTTACAGTAAAAGATTCGATTTTTCATTAAAATCGGGATCATTAAAATCACAACGTCTCAAATGTTGTGATTTTCATAGTGCATAAATCGATTAGAATTGATTAATCGAAATCAAAAATCGTATCTTTGAATTGAATCTTGAGATTCGATTAATCGCGATTAATCGATTCTAGAATCGATTCTTCAAATGGAAATCGATTCCAATCCCTAAGTACTACGCAAAATCTTGTTTCAAAAATGGTTGACCACCCAGTTCATTTTTCTTTTTTGCTCCGAAGATGAATTTTTTCATACGCAGCCATACGCACGTTATCGGCAGTAATTCTGGGCAAATTTATAATTCCAGCCGGAATTAATAATATCTCCTAATATTGAAATCCATGCATGTCCTGTGATATCGGATAAAAGTTTGCAAAATTTAAATAATATCTGATATATACATTTATACACTAATTTCCAGATTAGAAAATATTTAATTCCGGCCAGAATTATAGAATTACTGCCAATCGGTTATGATTACGTGCGACGTGCGTATGACTGCGTATGAAAAATTCACGAGCAAAAAAGTAAAAACAAAATTTTAACTCTGCCAACTATAATTCTTACCGGAATTAAGTGATAATGGATCAAATTTGGAGGGGTCGTATGAGTTTCAGACTAATATTACTGCGCATGATCAGTGCCTGCCAAAAATTTTTATCTATCATTAATCTTCTGGAAGACAAAATTTGAAATAAATTTTAATTTATGGATAAAATGAACTTAAATATTAGGATTTTCTTTTTTTTTTTTTGACCTTTTACAAATAAATTATCTAATAAATTTGAAAGTTTGACAATATAAAATAATTTAAATCAAAATAAATAGAACAAGATTTTATTTACAAGATGACATAAGTTAAGTAACTGTAATTAATTAATTATTCGTGATGCAACAATGAAATTGATTAGTCATGACTCATTGACTCATGAGTCATGACTAATATAGTAATATTCTGATATTTCTTATAGTACATTGCGCAAATATAGTGCCTTGCGCAAATACAATAATAAATAAATATGAAAAATTTTTAGGGTGTGTATGTTTAGAAATTTATATGTTTAGAATACGAATCCGAATTCTGATAATCAACAAAATTTTGGCTATATGGGTTAATTTATAATAATCCTACAAAATTTATATTCGCAATTTCGCAAATATATCACAAATTGATCTTTAAATGATTGTCAAGTATTTGCCATATAATCACGTGACTTAGAAACTACCTTTATGAAATTTTGATCGGATATTTTTTTTTTTTTATTATCGTAAGGAAGCACGTCCGTGGAATTACAAGCCAACAGAGACCGTGAACTACATGACTCGTGAACATTTAAATTCAACGCCTACACAAACGCAATCTTTTGCCTCCACTTCAGGGGCGCCATCATCCCCTGATCTTCTTTTGAATTGAAATCTCGTATTAACTCTTTTACCCTTGTTGACAACGTATACTCAGAACTTCAGGACGCTTACACATACTGACTCAAACAGAATACCCATGATCTTCTTAACCAAACGAATACCTTTTTGAGACGTACTCTGGATCGAAGTGACAATGAAGATAGACCTTGTCATCCAAAATGTCGCAATATTAACCCACCAACCACGGCTACTCCAACTGAAGGGTTGAACACGTCAGGTGCCTCATACTTACCGTCTCCTTTGCATGAATGAATATAATCCACCTTTCACAAGGAAACACAATAGTCTTATTTTAACTGCATCATTCCGTCTATGACAGTACTTACAGGCGGCATTTTTTAATGAAAGAAAAATACGGAGAGATTGAAATTAACGTGCTTATTGTTAGATTAGGTATTTTTTATTCTCTTGTTTGGGATCGGCCCACTGTCGTGCATCGGTCGGGGTGCACGTCAGGTCCTTGATAGATGCAAGTGAGGACCCGGTTGTTAGTATTGGGTGAAGGTGTCTATTTATGACTTTATCTTTTAATTTTTATTATCTGTAATAGTTATTATTTGTACTCCTCCTCCTTCAACATAAAATAAATAAATAAATAAATATTTTCCTTTATTTTTTCCAGTCCTTATAAATTGGGCCGGTAAATTTTTTTTTTTTAAAAATACCAATTTTTCTGAAATTTTAGATTTTTTTTTTGTTTTTTCAAATCAAAAAAAAACTTTTGATTTTAATTTGATTCAATTTTATTTAAATGTTTTATTTTTCAGTTTTTAAGTTGAAAAAAAAGCAATTTTCTATCGCATGATAATTAGTATGAATCCTAACCCTTAAATATTACTCATAGTTCCATCAGTGAATTTATAATTTATTAATCTAGCCAAAATTAGCGATGTCACGATTGTTTATATGCAATACTTTTAACAAATCATATGGGCGGAATTGTCATCAAGTGAGTTAAATCCGCCATATATATTTATAATATTTATGAAATTTGGAATACTACAAGACATTATTATAATTAATCGCATTTATCAGCAAATATTTTATTGATAATTTACAGAAATAGAAAATATTATTAACAATTATTAAAAATGATTGAGATTATAATATTGCCGTGGTTATTTAATTATAAATTTAAGAAATTTAAGGAATGAAATTTAGGATTGATAATGATGAAATTATTAAAATTTGCTAGAGAAAGCTGATGTATGGTCATCAGGTATGACTTTATTTATATATTTAAATCACAACAATTTATCTAACACTGAATAATTGATCAACCAACTGAAGTTACTTTATAAATTGATAAGTATCAATATATAAATCATTATAACTTTGAACTCTAATATTATGAAGCTTAAATTCCTTCATTAAATCTTTCAAATCAAACAAATCATTATTTCTAAAATCCCTAAAATTCAAATACCTGACTCTTTTGTCATTCATAATATATTCTTTTATACAAGCTATTATATCATCACAATTATTTACCTGTTTCATATTTTTAATTAACAGCTTATTAATAAAAGTATTCTGAATATTTTCCAAGAATATTTTAAAATCAACTACTATAATTTTAAGGGTCAAATCTAAATATTCTAATTTAAGAGGAAGTATTTGACCTAAATTTCTTAATATAATTGAACTACATTTATTATATTCATTATATAAATTAATAGAAAGATAATTAAGATTTTGGTTTATATTTTTAATTAAATTGAGTACTGAAAAGATTATCTGATACTCAAATCCATATAAATAATATAAATAAAGAAATTTGATATTTTCGCAATATTTTTTAATTAATTCTATTAATTGATGATTAAACCCACCAGACTTGCTATACTCAAAATTCTCTAAATAATAACCAGATTTTTGTAATAATAATTCTAATAAATTGATTTGTAATCCTTCACCTAGTTCCATAAATAAAGACTTTAATTTGAATGGTTTAGTTAGATTAATAATTTGTTGAATAAATCTACTTTTTAAAGAAGAACAATAAATCATGTGAACAGATTCTAAAACATTTAATTGTTCAAATATTTTGTCTAAATTGATTAACCTACTAAGGTTTACGCGAAAGAGTATGATTGTATTTAAAGTATTTGAACAATTATAATCTTTTGTTAATAATAATGATTTATATAAAGGAAAACTTTCAGTTCTAAATGTAATGGTTTTAAGATTGTGATGTAAATTAATTATTTGTAATATATGATCTTTAATCAACATATATTTGCCAATACCATTGTGATTTGAGTAACTAGAAACACCAATAGAGAGATTTAAATTTCTAACATTTTGGATAAAATTTGGGTTTTGTAAAATTATTTCAAAAAAATCATAATAATAGGATTTATTACTTGAAATAGTGAAGATATCAATATCAAGAGTATGTAAATTTACTTCATTTTCAATTAACATCTTAAATAATGACATTTGAATTAATTTTCTAAAATCAGATACATTTATATTTTTAGGTTTTAAGATTTCAAGAACATTTTTGGTCCAAATTTCAATAGAAGAAATCATCTTCCATATATTCAAATATCTTATAAAAAAAAGATAATTGAAAAGTGTGTTTGAAGGTAATAATTTATAAACTTTATATCTTTTTAATTTTTGTTTAAAATCATCATTCAAATTATGTAAATAAAATTTGATAAAATCATAATTTTTGGTACGAGTTGAAAATGGGTTTTCCCATAATAATGGAATCACTATACGACACCATGCTCTGTTAACTAAAATACATGAATGTAAAATTGAAATATCATTCTGAAAATATTTTATCATGTGATATAATAGGTCAGGTAAATTTCCTGAAAATATTTTTGAACATGACATATTGTGAGAAAAGAGAAAAAAAGAGAAGGTTTATGACAAATTATTATTACGCCGACTGGTTAAATTATATCAATTGTGTAACGTGTTTAAAAAATTAGGTTATGATTTCCATACCAACTAGAAGTGATATGAAATGACACAAATGACATTAATGACATGTCACGTATCATCATGTCATTTCAAAGAGTAAATGACAAGCGAATTTGTCATTTGAAGTCATGTGATTATAATGCTGGCCAGAATTATCTGTAATTCTGATCTACTTATTAATTTTGGCCTGCATTAACTTCACACAATAGCCTTATGTATAGCTTATTTTGCTTTAACTATGGCTAATTCTGTAAATGACAAATGACAAGAATGACAAATGTCATTTTGAAATGACTTGTTGTCATTTGATATCACTGGCAACTTGTGATCACTTAATTTCGGCCAAAAATTATATTTGACCAGAGTGAACTCATATGAACTTGAGTGAGGAAATTTATTCTAAAGAATGATAGTAACGGATCTGTATTGATAGGTGACGTAGGTGACGTAAACGAGTGAACAAGTGCTTAGCTTGCTACGTGCGATTTTGAGCTGGTGAACGAAAACTTTGCCACAATATTGTGCGATCTTTCAAAAGATCAAAAATTCTCAACACGGTTAACTGATAAAGCTTTGAGAAAGAACAGTAAAATAAAATAATTAAGATGATTCCATTATGCTTTTTCTTAAAAAAAAATTGGTTGAAAGACATAGTATTTGAGACTCAAATTGAATTTATGACTTCTATTAAAATAATGAGTAATTTCAAAGATCACTATAGATCGTCTAACAATAGAATTAATTTTTTCTTAAATCATCGAAAGAAAAGTTAAGTAATTTCGAAATTATTGATTGTTCAAAAGGATAAGAATTGATCCATAATTATGTGACATTCCAATCTATATGATTTATACATCTTCCTTTAATAATTTTATGAAGAATATGTAGTTGATGATTATTAAGAAAAGAGTTAAAATTTTGGGTTTTTACGAGATATTTGATCAATTCTAAGGCCAGAATTGAAAATCACTGTCTTATAAATTTCGTGTTAATATTACCACTGATGAAAAAATAAAAATATATCAATCAACCCATTTTATTAAACTTTAATGCATGACAATTGTTTTATACCCTTGCTTGGTCCCTCGGTACTGTACTGTAATTAATCTAACAATTAAATCGCTAATATGTTACTAAGATTATGCTTTATTATGGAATTACTGCACTATTACAGCGATTCATATTTTGTGTTTCTTGCCTGCATTCTCCTTTCTTTCCACTATTATTGCTCCTCTGTTTCAACAGTAAACAAAACAGAAACTCAGTATACATATTTGTATTTCTTTTATGGAGAATCGAACTATTAATATTCGGATTATTTATTGGCGGTGGACTATATTAAATATAATTTGCAAATTTGTGATGTAAAATTACTTTATCCCATTGGTATTATGTATACACTGATGGATTTTTAGTCAATTACTCCATCGGTATAAAAAAGTATAAGAAAGTATAAAATCCATCGGTATATAATCACTGTATATGTCACACACAATGAGATAAGCCTGTTATTTCATGGATATCTAATAAAATCTTCATATACACCGATTCTCCCCTCTCTTCGGACCCCAAGGAATTGGTAAATATTTAATTATTCATTGTTATCCATGGAATAACAAGTAGTCAAGTATGTATCCCCATGCCAATTTTTGATCAATGATTCATATTTTAGATTTATATATTAATTATTAATAATAATCATTAATAAGTACATTTTTAACTAGAGTAAATAAGTATATAAAGACGATTTATTCATAAAATTAAAAAGAAAATGTACATGCGTAATATATTTAAATTATATAATCAATTAAGTTTCTGCATAAATTGACGATCGTTGATAACTAAATTATTATATCTTTTAACTATAATATCATACAACTTAAATTCCTTCACTTCATCATTCAAATCAAACAATTCTTTCCATTTAATATCAATGAAAGCCAAATACCTGACTCTTTTCTCCATCATAATATATTCCTTTATATAATGTAAAATATTATTATTATTTTTCTGTATTAAATCTCTAATTAACAATTTCTTAATAAAAGTACCCTGGGAATTTTTTAGGAATAATTCAAAATCACTTGCATTAATGAAAAGAAACAAATTTAAATAATCTAATTTGGAAGGAAGGATTTGTCCTAAATTTCGTAATAAAATTGAACTACTATTAATAGATTCACATTTGATAGAAAGATAATTAAGATTATGATTAATATTCTTAATCAAATTGAATAATAGGAAAATAATCTTGTTTTTAGAGTGATAAATATTATAAATATTATAAATATTAAGAAATTTGATATTTTTGCAATATTTTGTAATTAATTCAAATAATTGTTGTTCATATAATAAACCATGATAATCTAATCCAGATCCAAAATTTTCTAAACTATCACCATATATATGAAATAGTAATTGTAATGATTCATCAATTTGAAGTTTCTCTTCTATAAATAAAGTCTTTAATTTAAATGGTTTGGTTAAATTAATAATTTGTTGAATAAAACGAGTATCAAAAGAAGAACAATTAATGAAATGAACAGATTCTAAAACATTTAATTGATCAAAAATATTCTCTGAGTTGATTATACGGTTAAGATTGACGTTATATAATATGATTGTATTTAAAGTATTTGAGCAATTATAGTCTTTAGATAATGATCGGTGTAAAAGAATGCTTTTATAGCAAAGCACAATTTTTTTAAGATTTTGATGTAAATTAATTATTTGTAATAAACGATTTTTAATTAGTGAATTATTAGTAAAATTTATCATAGAAAGTTTGAAATTTTTAATATTGCGAAAACAATTTGTATTTTGTAAAATTAACTCAAAAATATTATTAAGATACGAGGTATAAATAGTACCAGATAAGATCTCAATTTCAAGAGTATGTAAATTTAATTCATTTTCAATAAACATTTTAAATAATGACGTTTGAATTAATTTTTTAAAATTAGATACTGAATTTCCATTTTCAAGTTTTAATGTTCTAAGAACATCTCCAGACCACTTGCTAATAGAATAAAACATCCTCCATATATTCAGATATTTTATAAAACTAGGATAATTGAAAAGTGTATTTGAATATAATAAATTATCAATAACTTTATATTCATTTTGCTTTTAATTCATCATTTAAACTATATAGGTAAATTTCAATAAAGTTATAATTACTAATAGAAAAAGGATTTTCCCATAATAAAGGAATTGCTAAACGACACCATAATCTATTAACTAGAATACATGAATGTAAAGTTGATATATCATTCTGAAAATATTTTATAATATTATATGTTAGTTTGGGTATATCTCCTAAAAATATTTATGAACAAGACATTGTAAGGAAGTAAAGAGAAAGGTATTTGTGTATCACATTTCACTACTACAGTCTGACCTCGATATAACGAACCCACGATATAACGAACTCTTGACTTACCGAACTTTTTTTTAAAAACCGAGTTCATATTATTTAAAAAAATCTCGATATACTGAATTTCATATAAACTCGATATAACGTATACCGAACTTTTATGATTTACCGTTTATAATAAAGCATATAAAAAAAATTCTTTATATACCGAACTTGATCACGTGGTTGAAATTTCACATAATTTATACCGTTAAATCTTAATTTCTGGCCAAAATTAATATTCTTTAATCACGTGACAACTTTATATACCGAACTGCTACTGTAAAACTTATGGAGTTCAGTACATAAAAAAAATTTACATACCGAACTTCTACTATATACAGAACTTTTGCCCTTGAACCGCGAGTTCGTTATATCGAGGTTTGACTGTATTAATTTTCGGAATGGTGATTTCCGATATTGTCGCACAATTAACTGTGTGTAACATGTTTAATAATTTACTTAACTGCCGATGATCCAACTTAATTCCGGTCAAAATTATGTAAATCAGTAACCCGTTATTAATACAGTACGTAAGACAGTAAGACACGTACAATAAATTATTGCATATAAATAATTAAAATGAAGATCTTTCAAATGTTAAAAATTTGATATTAATTAATAATATTGAGTGAGATCCTGTAAATTAAATAAGTAATACTAAGCAATTTAATTCAGTAAATTAATTTTCTTTAATGTTTCTTAAAATATGCAATGGAGCTGATTAATTATTTATAAAAAAAGGAATCTTTAGAATTGCTTTAAATAATATTATGTGATACTACATGTAATTTATATTGGGATGAAATTATTATTAAAGAAATTGCGAAATTACAAAAATAAATTTTTTTAATTCGTTAATTTACTTTAGTATGTATCGTGTATATTATGATTTTTTTGTATAGTAATAAAAATCGTATATACTACTCATACATCCTCAATCATAGATAGCCAGAGTCAGAAAAGCACGTTTTAATATAATTTATGTTTGTCGCATATTGACATTAAGTTCAATAAGTTGATCAACCCTCTTTTCTGGTAAAAAATTATTTTTTATATTTTTGGACCATCTTGTTGCCAACCTTCATTTACTTATGTGATCCATTTCAACGTCTTAATGATACTAAGATCTATAAATCTATAAATCTAGAACTACAGTTACTAAGATTATGCTTTATGATAGAATTACTATTAATACGATACTTGGACTTCATTTTGTTTTTCTTTCCGCTTGCATCCTCTTTTTCTTTCTACTAGTATTGTTATTCCTCTGTTTAAACAGTAGTAAACAATCAAACAGTAGGAACTTGGTATGCATCCAAAAAACTTTTTATACATATGAGTGACGAATTATAATAAATTTAATTTGCATCCTGTGACGTAAAATTACCATATGTATCAATGATTCATATTTTAAATCAATAAAATTTGTAATAAAAATCAATAATAAGTACATGAGCATCAGTACATGAGCATCATATTTTAACTAAGCTTTATTTATAAAGATGAATGTTCATATTAATATCAAATCATAAATAAATAAGAGAATTTGTATTTTACGCATCCTGCGCAAAACGCATCCCTCTGTGTTTGGCTATAGAGTTACGTTTGACGGCGGAGTTTAGGGTTAGTTAGGGTTAGTTAGGGTTAGTATGTTAGTTATCACATCGTGTCACACCATATATGTTCCATTTTTACCGCTTATTCTAGGAACCTAGAAATTTTTTCATAAAAAAGTGCTATTTATCACCCTTATATAACACCCCTGAATGTTACGCAGGTGCGTAGAAAATAAAAACCCATAAATAATTAATCAAATTTCTGCATAAGTTGATGATTGTTGATAACTAAATCATTATATTTTTGAACTTCAATATTATGCAACTTAAATTCCTTTACTTCATCATCAGAATCAAACAATTCTGTATCTTTAAAATTCTTAAAATTCAAACACCTGACTCTCTTCTTCTTCATAATATATTCCTTTATATAAGGTAAAATATCATTCTTATTTTTCCATGGTGCTAAATCTTTAATTAACAATTTTTCAATAAAAGTACCTTGGGAATTTTTTAGGAATACTTCAAAATCACTTGCATTAATGTAAAAAGACAAATTTAAATATTCTAATTTAAAAGGAAGGATTTGTCCTAAATTTTGTAATAAAATTGAACTACTATTATCTAATCTAGATCTTTCGCAGCTGATAGAAAGACAATTAAGATTTTGTTTTATATTTTCAATCAAATTAAGTACTGGATAAACAATCTCATCTTTAATATCATAAATACCAAGTAATTTGATATTTTTACAATATTTTATAACTGATTCAAGTATTTTCTGTTGTTCAAGTTCGCTCCTGAAATACACGCACCTGAAATTCTCTAAATAACCACCAGATTTTTGTAGTAATAATAATAATGATTCATCGATGTTTGATGATGCCTCTATGAATAAGGATTTTAATTTAAATGGCTTGATTAAATTAAGAATTTGTTGAATAAAACTAGTATTTAAATAATAACAATAAATGATATGAACAGATTCTAAAACATTTAATTGATCAAACATTTCATTTAAATTGATTATACCTTCAAAATTAACACAGAATAATGTGATAGAATTTAAAGTATTTGAACAATTATAATCTTTTGATAATAAGAATGATTGATAAAAAAGAAAATCATTACTATTACTTAATATAATTGTTTTAAGATTTTGATGTAAATTAACTATTTGCAATATACGATTGTTAATTAGCGTATTATCACTAATACTTAAAATAGAAAGTTTTAAATTATTAATACTGTGAATGAAATTTGTATTTTGTAAAATTAACTCAAGAATATCTTCAAAATATGTGATCATATTATGATAAGTCCTTATCTCAATTTCAAGAGTATGTATAATTATTTCATTTTCAATAAATATTTTTAATAGTGACGTTTGAATTAATCTTCCAAAATTAGATTCTGAACCTAAATCTTCCAAAGAATACTTATGTTTGGATTGTAAAGTTCTATAAACATCTTCAGACCACATTTTGGCAGAAGAAATAAAATCCCACATATTTAAATATTTTATAAAACTATAATAATTGAAAAGTGTGTTTGAAGATAATAAATTATCATTAATTTTATATTTATTAAATATCGTTTTTAATTCACCACTTAAATTATGTAGGTAAATTCCAATAAAGTTATATTTTCTAGTAGAAATTGAATTTTCAGTAAATGAAAATGGATTTTCCCATAATAATGGAACCGCTAAACGACACCAAAATCTGTTAACTAATACACATGAATGTAAAGTTGAATAATCATTCCGAAAATATTTTATAATATTTTCTGTTAATTCTGGTAAGTTTCCTGAAAATATTTTTGAACATGACATTGTAAGCAAAGAGAAAAAAAGGAAGGAATTTGTGTATCACATTTCACTACAGTATCGACCGGATAAATTATATTAATTTCGGTTCCGATGTTGTCACACAAATCAATTGGGTGTAACGTGTTTAGTATATAATTAGGAGTAATGATTTACATACTAATACTGGCGATGAACCACTTAATTCCGGCTAAAATTATAGATAAGCTCGTCTTAATATAAATTCACGTTTATTAAAATAATATTTGTCTTTTACAAAAACAATCTAAATGACAGCACTTTTGATCTGAGAGGGACTGATGCTACTAATGATCTATTTTAGTTTTGAAGATCCAAATAATTGTGTTAATATTACCACTATTGACAATAAGTTCAATAAATTGATTAACTTTTTTTAACGCACGTAATTATTTACGTAAGATGGTAACGAAAAAGCACAAGAGAAAAATTTTGAAGAACATCATAAGAAAAATATGTCATATACCGTATGTAATATAATACAAGAACATAGATACACTTTTTTTAATGCTAAAATTCTTATTAGTACGTTCTCAAAAAGGTTGATAAAATATCTCATGATTCTAATCATTTCAGTTTCGAACTTATCATTTATAAGATTTTTAGCTAGAGGTAGGAATCGATTAAGCCGGTTAGTCAACTAAGGTACCTCAAAAATTGGCTAATAGATTGATTCGACCGATTAATTTAAACTAAAACACAGAACATCTCAAGAAAAATAGATATTAATTACTTCGATAAGTTTTTTTAGTTAGACTGACTTCGTAAAATGAAAAAAAAATCTAATTTTTGTCGAATTTTTTTTTTTTAAAAAATAAACCTGTTTTATGTTAAATCTTTATAAAGTAGATATTTAACATGTGTGATAATGAACTGAATGTTGATATTTCTGAATATATTGACTAGTAATGTTGAAAATGTTGATGAATCTTTATCTGGGTCATCAAATCTTGCATCTTCCACTACAATTTCTAAAAGGTCATTCTTTTTGAAAGCAAAACTAGTAGTCAACTGCACCAAATAAAAAGTTTTTTTTTTAAAAAAGAAATTTAAAATATATTGATATGTCCGCGCTGCTACGCTGCTAATAAGGTAATATTCTAATTACATAATTGAAACATTCTCTTATAGCAAATTAATAAATTTTATTTATTAATTTAACTAACATTTTTTTTTTTTTTATAAAATTTCCATATTTTTATTTTTATTTTTTTAACACTTTAAAAGATCCTGTAATTAAGTATTTATATAAATATTTTGAAAACATCGTAGGAAATGTCATGTGATAGTACGCTAAATAAACTTCAATTTATGTGTTAATCAATTATCTCGTACTTTTATTTTTTAACGGTCTACGTTAAAACTTTAATAACTAACCCCTTTTACCAAAGGCCTATACATTATTATGGTCTTTTATACCCTTTTTTATTCTCTGTAGATATATTTTCGTAGTTTATAACGTTTAGGAACAGTCTATTCTTTTTCGACATGTTTTACTAGTCCTTTTTCGTCCTAATACGAAAGTTTTTTATGTCTACAGTTGACACCTCGACACCCAAAAAAGCCATTTTATGACTGATAAAATCCAAAAAAAGATCCTTTCTCTTCTTGACAGTAGCGCCACGCCTACTGTAGTGCCAGAATTAATGTAGATCGGAAAATTAGGTCGGAAGAATAGTTCCGAAGTGTAGATCATTTCGGCACAGTAAATGCATGCAATTAATTAGTGATGTTTCATGTTATAAATAGTTGTAGATCATAATTTTAATATAAATAGGATAGGAATTTCCCTTGAGAAAGGGG
>JADRCO010000519.1:0-31902 GCA_021464525.1 Rhizophagus sp. LPA8_4_AMF
ATACGTACGTCGCAAAAGAGCACCGTACGCTACACACAAGGGTCAGCGTACATGACATGTTTTCTAATTGCCGGCTACGTGTGTATGAGTAATTATGTTTAACCTTCAACATACATTACACTATTAGTTACAACTTACAAGTATTAAAAAATTTTTTGATGAATAATTAGGGTATAAACAAAAAATCATTGTCTTCCATAAAAGGGATTATACGAGTTAAATAAATTAAATTTTTTATTCTGATCGGGTTCTGTTGTGGGATTACTTGGATATTTTGCAAGATCCTTGATACAAGTAAGTAGAAAGTGAAATGAAGTACAAGTTAATTTCCTTGCTAGGGATGTAAAACAATTTATGGCGTTTATGGTATCTTATATATATATTTAATATATGAATGACGGAAAAATAAAAAATTATATAGTGGTCACTAGTGTACTTTTCCTCTGATATAATTTGATTTACTTCAAAATTATTTATTGACTTTTAATTTGTTAAATTCAGAAAACAAAATATTACAAACATATTCATAATTCATAAACTCGAAATATAATAAATATTCATAAACAAAATTAAAAGAAATTTATTAAAAAAGTTTGAACTCGCATCATTATATCCGCGGACCAAATCAAATCATGTCCCAAATCGTCCCATCGGCCCAAATTAGGAGATCATCGCTGGTACAGTTTTAAGGCATTATTAGAATGGGCCAATAATTTAGGCCGGTGGGACGATTTGGGACATGACCAAGTTTGGTCTACAACAGGCCTAAATTAAGGATTTATGAAATTTAATACTACTTTTTCACATGATCATTTTGTGCTGACCGATAAAAAAAAATGAATAAAATTTTTTATTTCTAACACGCATCTGAGAGATTCTCAATTTCTCATTATATAATTATATTTTAATACATTATCAGTTAAGTGTTATATCATCTGATTAGATAAACCTTATTAGTAATTTTTATTACATATAGTTTTTTTGTTTGCATATTAAAGCTTGCGCCACAGAGCAATTAAGGCAGAAATTGTTGGATTTCTAACGAATGATGATTTTTAGTTTACATAATTAATAAAAACATAAACGCCTGTTTTTGATTTTGGTAAGTCTTTTACCTAAATCTGGATAAAGAAAATTTAAATTGATACTAACTACTTTTAGTGAATGCCGCAGCCAATCGGATTAACATATTAAAAATGATTACTAATTACTATTTTTGTCAGTGTCCATCTTTAATAACAGAAAAGTAATAATCAGCTGAACATATGACGTCAACTAGGGGAGGCGTAATTAATAATCCGAACGTACAATTTCTTGTAAGCTAATGAATAAGCAACAATAAATAATACAATATTCAAATTCATACAATTATATTATTATCTCTAGGGAACTAAATCTGATTCAGCAAGGTACGAAATTCGATTTGGTTGTATGGTAAATACAATTTATCTATTTCTTTGAAAGAAACAAAATATAAAAGTTCAATTTTGGCCGAATTTTTTGAATTTTGATATAACATTATCGTATAAAACATTATGACTCATATCGATGTCGCTATAACAAATAGTATAAAATAACTAAATCAATATGGATGCAAAATAACTATAAATAAATGTCCTATAGAAAATACACATATTTAATTGAAAAGGCTAAAAATAAACTCCGTAAACTACTATACCATAGTTTAATGAATTTTCCACACGCGTCAAAAGTCGTGTCATAAAGATCTATTAAAATTTAATAATTATATCATTCTATATAAGTAGATTAATTGTTATAGTAAGGATTTTAAGACAATACCTTCACTATTAGATATGAAGTAATAATAGGGGAATTAATAGGTTTTGATAAATTGTCGAACGAAAATGCCCTACTAGTATATAAAGCATCAGGATCTTTTTCATATGAGATCGAAACATTTGGTATTTTTTATCAGCTCCTTCAAAGATAGCTTTAATTTTATCTTCATTATTGGAAATATACTAAAATTTTAATATCTCATTTAACTCAATAACTGTTGGTCTTTGGTCTAAATTAGCATTCATACATCTATAAGCTAGTTTCTTATGTATTTTTGTCAAATTCTGGTCTTACTCCATTACATATTTCTAATGCTAAGTTAATATCATGTTTTCTACTATAAAATGG
This sequence comes from Rhizophagus sp. LPA8_4_AMF, assembly GCA_021464525.1. NCBI lineage: Eukaryota > Fungi > Glomeromycota > Glomeromycetes > Glomerales > Glomeraceae > Rhizophagus > Rhizophagus sp. LPA8_4_AMF. Next base: position 2,149 of record JADRCO010000519.1, read on the forward strand.
CGGTTTTCCAGATGATAATTCAGTCATAATTATACCAAAACTGTAAATATCAGAAGAAAATGTATATGGCTCTCCATTCAAAACTTCTGGTGCAATATATGGTAAAACACCATATAATTTATCCCAAGATTCTCGTTTGCCTGCTGGTCCAGATAATCCAAAATCTGAAATATAAGAAGCCTCGCCATTTTGTAAGATATTTCCACTATGAAGGTCCATATGTAGATATTCCAGTTCATGTAAGCTCCTAAGGTCGATCGTTACGAAATATAACAATTTTATTTTATCTTTATATAATTGCTAAAATTTTTTGAAAGAATATTACTCAAACTTCCTTTATTCGCAAATTCTATAATCATTATAAAATCTTTAGTTTTTGGGTCCATAGTCATTCCATAAAATGTTAATGTTAAATCATATGATTTAGCATTTAATTCCCAATGCGTATTAAGCTATTGTTTAAATAAAATTCAAAAATTTTTAGTGTAAAATAATTTTCTTAAGAAAAAAATAATACTAATAAAATGACAAATTAACAATATTTAATACATACTATTAATTATTTACCAAAATTAAGATTCTATACCTTTAAGATATGAAGTAATGATAGATGAATTAACAGGTTTTGGTAAATTACTAAATGTAAATTTTCTACTAGTATATATAGCATCAGGATTCTTTCTGTATAAAGATGAAATATTTGGTATTTCTTTATCAGCTTCTTCAAACATAATTTTAGTTATTTTCTTTTTATAACCAACAATTTCGTAATTATACCAATCATTTAAAATACTGCTGTACAATTCGTTAGCTGTTGGTCTGTGATCTAAATTAACACTCATACATCTTTAGGCTAGTTTCTTGTATATTTCAGGAGTTTCTTTCCTAAGTCCTTTGCATATATCTAATGCTAAATCTGAATCATGTTTTCTATCATAGAAAGGTGGTTTCCCAGATGATAATTCGATCATAATTATTCCAAAACTATAAACAACAGATGATAGTGTGTATGGTTTTCCACTTAAAACTTCTGGAACAATATAAGGTAAGACTCCATATATTCCATTATCCTTTTGTTCATATGCCGGTCCAGTTAATCTAAAATCTAAAATATAATATGCATTATCCAGTAATCTCTGTAATTTCTTTACATTACAAAACTTTTATGGAAAGTTCCTGAGTTATATGAATCTCGTAATGTATTTCGACTATGAATCTGTAATACATTTTCACTATGAAGATTTTATGAAAATATCCCAGTTCATGTAAGTTTTTAAGGTCTATTGCTAAATTATATAACAATTTGATTTTATCATTTCAAAAAATATTGTTAAAATTACTTGAAAGAATATTTCTCAAGTTTCCTTTATTTGCAAATTCCATAATCAATAAAAACTCTTCAGTTTTTGGATTCTTAGTCATTCTATAAAGTTTAAACACGATTTATTTAACTCGTAATATATTTAAGCTATTATATATACAAAAAAAACTTTACTAATCATTATTAAAATATATTTTAACAAACAAATAAAATTTTAACAATACCTCATTTAAATATTTGACTGATATTTTCTGTGAGCTATTCAATTTTTTCAAAACAACTTTCGTATATTCAGTACCTAATTTCCTCCAATTTCCATCAAGCTTATAATAATGTTATTTGTCATCTGAATACACTTCAGTATACTCGCCTTGCCAATTAGTTCTATATCTATAAATCTATCAAATGGTATCCATTCAAGAAATTTATTTTGAGATTTTTGACCCGCAAGAAGAACAGCTTTTATATCAAAATAATACGAATTAAAAGGTTCCGATAGATTACTAATGTAAACTCTTTACTAGTATATGGCATCAGGATTCTTTTCGTATTTCTTTTCGAATGCAGTTTTAATTTTTTCTTCTTTGTAACCATATGTTTTGTCATCAATAGAATTTTTCCAAAACTCTAATATCTTATTTAATTGAATAGTGGTTGGTCTTTTATTAGCATTCATACATCCACTAACTAATCTTTTATATATTTCGGGAGTTCCTTCCCCGAATTCTGGCCTAAGTCCTTTACATATGTCTAATGCTAAACCTGCATTATGGTCTCTATCATAAAAAGGTGGTTTTCCAGATGATACTTCGGTCATAATTATCCCAAAACTATAAACTTCAGAAGATACTGTAGTGTATATGGTTTTTCATCTAAAACTTCTGGCGCAATATACGGTAATACTCCATAAATTTTATTATTTGAATTTTGTTCGCTCGCTGGCCCGTATATCCCATAGTCTGAAATGTAATATCTTTTACAAGAGCTGTTATAAAAACATTTCCGCTATGGAGATTTTTATGGAAATATCCCATTTCATGAGAATTATTAAGATAAGTTGATAGATTCCACAACAAATTAATTTTTTCTTTCAAAGAATATCGTTAAAATTATTCGAAAGAATATCTCTCAAATTTCCTTGTTCTGCAAATCTTAAAATTATCATGAATTCCTTAGTTTCTGGATCCTTAGTTATTCCATAAAATTTTGATAAATTGGAATCCATTTTAAGCTATTAAATTTGAACAAAATTAATATAATTAGTAATTAATATTAAAATATAATTAAGATAAAAATATGAAACTATGCCCCGTTTAAATATTCGGTTGAAATGTTCTGTAATTCATTCAACTGTTAAAAGCAACTTTTATAGTTTATAGTATAATTTTTCCAATCACAATATTTTTCATAATTTAATCTACCATTATTCCACATTGCGGAATAAACTTTAGCAAATCCACCTTTACCTATTTCTTTTATATTCGTAAATCTATCGAACGGTACCCATTCGAGACATTTAAATTGATAATAAATACGATGTCTTGCGATTTCAATCTCATTATACATTGTATCTTCTCTAGATTTATCGATATCCGAATTTCCACTACATCCTTCCATGGGTCACCATAATTCTTCAGTAAATGGATTATTGCAATTTTTATTATTGACGTTTTTTAAATCGGTGGTGTTTAATTCAGGCTTCGTTGGGTCCTGAGTTTCATTTTCTTGGTCATTATTTGAATTCATATTTCTATTTCGTTGGTAAGAATTTCACGCGGCAAGCTCTATATTACTCGATATGTTACACGAAAATTCGCGCGCCATAGTTTATCGATGTATAATATTAAGGTTTATCGTTGTGTCGATCATGGCCACATTACCACATTTTACCAGAAGCGATAAATGTATCACGAAACAAAAATAATAGATAACAAGATAAGAAATATTAAATGAAAATTACAAATAAGTTTGTAACGCCTTAACTATAATTAGTTAATCTTTCATTCAAACGATATCTAAATGCAGCAGTTCATTACTTTATTAAGCAAAATCTCTATGACAAAAGACGCCATCAAGCATAAATAAAATTTTCATTTATTAAGTTTCTGCACCTACTGCGCCTAAACTCATTATACGTACAATTTTTAGTTCTGATTCATTAAAATTCCAATTTCATGATCAAATTTCCAGAAACCCGAAAACTCCGGAAATATGAAGAATGTATATCACGTGAGGTTACGTTCTCCTTATATAAATAATATAAATATACGCACCATTCCTTGTTTTTATTTCTCGGTTTTTTTTCCAAAAAAAAAAAAAAAAAAATAATTTTTTTTGATGTCCGTAAAATCACAGATGGCAACATATCCTCAAGGACGAAGACAAGTCGAACCTAATGATGGAGAAATCGAATCTAATAGTCGAAGGGAATATGAAAATAATGTTACACTACCCGCTACGGGTATTACTGACGATGCAAGTGAAAGAACTCCATTGATTTCCCGTCCTAATACTATTATAGAAGAAGATTTTGGAAAATCTACTGTCCAACAAACTGTTTTTAATTCTGTGGTATGACAAATTTTCTCAAAAAATATTTTTATAAAAAAAATATATAATATTGAACTATTCTCTTACTTTTTTTTCGTTCTTTATCAGAATGCATTGATGGGAATTGCCATTTTGTCACTTCCATTTGCGTTCAAATATGCAGGATGGGTTTTTGGAGTTTTAATATTTTTATTTTGCTTAATTCAAACGAATTATACAGCAAAACTTATTAAAAAGTGTCTGGATATCGATCCTGGGTGTCTTACCTACGCCGACCTTGCATATTTGGCTTTCGGCAAAAAAGGAAAATTGATCATGGGAGGCCTTTTCTTGTTGGATTTGTTTAACGCAACGTGAGTATTGTTATGTAATCTTTGATATATTGTGAATTTATAATAAAGATATTTATATTTTTAAATAGTGTCGCTTTAATGATTCTTACTGGAGATTCACTCCAAACTCTATTTCCAAATGTCGATCTTGTGCGATTGAAACTCCTTGCGTTTTTTATAATAACACCTACCACGTGGATGCCTATCCATTTTTTGTCACACGTCTCAATATTTGGAATAGCTGCTACAATATCATTGGCAGTTGTTATTCTGATTGATGGTTTTACTAAATTTGATCCTCCAGGAAGTCTTCTTAATCCAATGGAAACACATTTTCTTCCACCAAATTGGATGGCCTTGCCTTTAGCTTTTGGTCTTATCAATGCTGGGTTCACAGGCCACGCCGTTTTTCCTTCACTCTATCGTGATATGGCCAAACCTGAATCATATAATTCTATGGTCAACTACAGTTATTTAATTGCAAGCACTATTTACATTACTGTTGCAGCGAGCGGTTATCTTATGTTTGGATCGGGAACGATGGAAGAGGTAAACAAATTTCTAACTAAAGCTTATTAAAGGTTGTTTTGTTTTATTTTATTCCTATTCTTATTTTAAACAATTATAAATTTTTATAGATCACGTTAAATATAATGTCGACTCCTGGATTTAGCGTTCTTTTAAATTCTATTGTAATTTGGATGATCGTTATAAATCCATTATCTAAATATCCTCTCATGTTAACGCCTATCAACATTAGTATTGAAGTCGTATTTTTCAAGATGGTTTTGATTGGGTCAAAATTTTCAAGAACTGTTTATACTATAATTTCTAGGACATTTGTGAGTTTCTTAATTTTATATACTTCAATAATATTTCCAGAGTTTGATCGTGCGATGGTAAGTCTTAATTTTTTATTAAAAAAATTTCCGTTTGCATTTTTATAATTTATAAATTCTGATTTTTTTTATTACAAATTTCAAAGTCACTACTTGGAGCATTCTTTTCTTTTCTAATATCAGCAATATTCCCAATATTATGTTATCTAAAATTATTTGGGCATCAATTATCAAATAAGACACTTGCATTAAATATAATGTTTTTAGTGATGAGTACAATAATGGCAATAATTGGAACTATTTGGACATTTTTCCCTCGCAAATGGCTGGATGATAAAGTTGAGTCACACATGATTTAGAATATTAAAAATTTTTTTTATTACTCTTTCTATTTGAACATTTTTCTCTCGCATATGGCTGGGCAAGTTTTTATATCTAAAATGTGACCAAAAAATTATAGCTGGGCAAGTTTCTTATGTCTAATGTAAAAAAATTTTCAAAAAATGTATATAATTATAGAATAAAAAATTTTTTGATCGAATGGCTAAATAAAGCAATAACATTAATTCGAATCACCACTTGTGATTGATTGTATTATAAAAATCATTTACTTGGAATTACCGAATCAGAATGGTTTCTCTATAACAAAATTGTCACTGTCATACCTAGCAAACGTTACATTTCTTTCAAATTGCGCAATAATCATCTGAAAACAAAATCACATTTTGTATTTGGATCATGTGATATTAATGCTAGTCAAATTATTTGTTAGGTAATTCTGGCCAGGCACGACATTTGATCATTAAACGTCATCGTGTTTAAGAATTTTTCTTGGTTGTTATAGACTAAACAATTTTAGCATCCAATTCCGTTATTTTGAAATTTTTTTTAGCTGTACGAAGGGACGAAGGGATACTTTAATAAATTATTAAGCCTATTATTGTTATTACGAACTTAACGTTAAGAGTTGCATTTAAGAAGGTCATGTGAAATAATCTTAATAACAAGCGCTTAGAGTTGCAGAATGCAGAAGAAAAACTTGACTTATCATAGAAATATCCCAACCAAATTATTCTTTTGGAAATACAAAATAGGTCAGGTATTAACTGTAGAACCGGCAAAACATAATTCCGGCTGAAATTATAGGATCTGCGGATGTTCATTTTACGCAATTTATCTAAAATAAAATTTTTGAACAAAACCTGTTCGACGATTCATTTGTTTATTTATCAAACAAGTCAACTGATAATATTATTTATCTTGTGAAAGTGTTCATATAATATATATATAATGACAGGTTTAAATGAGATCGATCGATCAAAAATTACAATCATGTGATTAATAAAATATTTATTATAATTATTTATTTTACTTAAATACGATCGAGCTAGGATAACAAGAGTGGCTGTGTCAATGTGTCATGTACCGTGTGTGTGTATATATATATTCATATAATATATATATATACGTATTAAAGTAATCATTTATAAAATATTATTTTGTCACGGAATTTTACTTAATGATTTTTCCGTCTCTTTTTTTGTTTACAATGATCTTTGATTTGAATGAAAGCCTCTACTTTGGTAAGATCATAAATCACGTGAAACTTTCGATTTCTAAAATCAGAAAACATGTGGCTTAATCGATCTGTGGCATTGATATTTGTGGCTTAGTCAATCCTTTAAATGGCTAAGTTTAAAAAATCTTTCGGGTAGGGAAATTCCCATTTTTGAATAATTTTTTTTATTTATTCACACCGATAATTAAAAATATCTTCATACGATAAAGATATAAATAAATATTTAATTAGTCTTATTTACTAATTACAGACGGATTCTTTTTTTGATCCCGAGTGGCTTAAATCATAGGGCTTTGCAGAAAATAAGGTTTTTGTTTTATAAAGTTATGGCTTTGTGAACTTTTTTTTTATAACTAGGGAAGAAAAGGAAACCCGAAAATCTGAAAAAAGTGATTACCGTGATTGCCGTTAATTCGATCTTTTTAAGGCTTTTTTTTCTTTGAATGAGCGATTATTAATTCGATGACTTCCTTATTTAAGATTAATTTGATTAATTTGAAATCAAAATATTTTTTTTTTTTTGGCTCAGATCAAAATATGATCGGAAAAAAAACCAAAAAAAAAAAAAAATCGGATTGCGAAGATCGACTTTTGCAAAAAAAGCTTAAATTTCTGTGGCTAATTATAGGAGAATTTTTTATTATATAATTAGGCATGGCTTAGTATTATACAATTCATTCATTTTTTTTAAAAAAAATATGATTGTTTTTAAATGGCATAATATAAAATAATATAAAATAAAATATATTTTAAAATTACGAGAATTAAATACGTCTTAAAAATAAAACACGGGGCGCATTTAAAAGATTGTTATAATCAAAAAAAAAAGGATAGCGTTTGATTAAATGCTTTCAAATTTGACAATTAATTTTAATTTAAATAATAGAAATTGCGCTGTTTTTGCTTTGATCGGTTTGATTATCAAAAAAAAAAAAAAAAAATTTCTTTGCCACCAAAATTTCACAATATATACTGTATATAAAGTAAATACGGAAAATATATAGTAATCGGGAATGAATTAATTTGAACACGGCGCGAACTCATTTGAAAAAAAATATTTCAATCTGAATAAAAAGAAATTATAAATAGCATTTATTAAATTGTTCTTTTTTTTTACATCTCAATTCTGTTCAATTCTCAGAATTTGTTTCAAAAAAAAAAAATTTTTTTTTTTTTAATAACAAAAATGAGAATAACTTCGATTTTTAACGTAATAGTATTATTCTCATTATACTCTACAATAATAAATGCAGCACCTGCAGCACCCGCAGCACCCCCACTTGAAAGGCGTCAAGAACAAGATCCAGACTTTAATAATAATATTTTCACACCCTTCAAAGCGCTAGAAGTTACTGCATCACCTATAACAAGAGAATATACTCTAACATTAGCTAAAGCAGAATTAGCTCCAGATGGGTTCTCGAGAACCGTTTGGACTTCAAATGGTCAATATCCCGGTCCCATGATACGTGCTAATAAAGGAGATCAATTGGTTATCCATGTACAAAATAATTTGGGTGATTTTTCTACGATTCATTGGCATGGTATATTTCAAAAAGGCACTACATATTACGATGGTGTTGCTGGACAGGTGAGCTCGAGTTTTGGTTATAACTCCATAAAAGAATTTTGTCAAATATAATCATTTGTTCGTTAATAATAAATAATTGATATATGACATAAGACACAATGTCTTATCGCAACTGGTACAACGTTCACTTATAATTTCACAGGAGGTGAACAATATGGGACTTATTGGTGGTAAGCACATAATTTACAATATTTTTTTCTTTTAGTTGTATTATGATTTTTCTTTACGAGTTTTCTATTATAGGCACTCCCATTTCAGATCCCAATATGTGGACGGGATTAGAGGTCCATTAATGTATGTATAGTATATACGTCATTGTGTATGTGTAATTGTGTATACGTACGCAATTGTATAGTTAAATATTTTAAACATTTTTAATAGTATTCATGATCCGAAAGACCCTTACCTAAATGACTACGATGAAGAGTTTGTAATGACTTTATCGGATTGGCACCATGACACATCGGAGTCATTAGTAGCAAAGAGAATGGCGAAAGGTTATCGTGGATTCAATGTAAATTATTTTATTTTTCCTAAAGAAAAAATAAATATTCTTATATTTTATTGAAATGCGAATTTATATATGCAATAGCCTGTCCCCGACTCAGGGCTTATTAGTGGTCGTGGAAGATACGATTGTACTAAAGCACCTCCAGGTTCCACATGTACACCAGATAACCCATTGGCTGTTTATATTGTTGAAAAAGGGAAACGCTATCGTTTCCGTATTATCAATACAAGGTAAATTCTATTCGAATTCAATTAAAATTTTATCTCGTAGTTTATACATATTAAAAGGTGGTTTAAAAAATTTCTTTAAAAATAATTAGCGCGGAAGCACCTTTTACTTTCTCGATTGATCAGCATCCACTAAGAATAATTGAAGTAGAAGGTGAAAATATCAAGCCCGTAACTTTAAACAAGATAAATATAGCCGTTGGTCAACGCTATTCTGTAATAGTTAATGCCGATAAAGAAGTTAATAATTTCTGGATTCGAGCTACAATTGTCAAACAATGCATACATGTTACACCAGAAACCATTAATGTAAATTCATCATTAAATTATAAAGTATCTGGTATATTTAGATATAACGGAGCTCCTGATGCCTACCCAACTACACAAGAATGGGACGAAAAAATTCTTAATTGTAGAGATGTAGATCATAATATATTAAAATTAAATCCACCTAGACCTCCACCAGGTACTCCAACAGATAATTTCACTCTTCTTATTACATTTGGTGATATTGAAGGTGTTGGTCACGCTCTGGTAAATGGTTCGCCTTTCAAACCGGATTTAGAGGATCCCACCGCAAATAAACTTATGTCTGGTGGAGATGAAACTCCTGCCATGTTAGAACAGGATCAAAATGCTTTTGTTTATGATACTCAAAACGGTGTTGTTGAAATTTCTTTAATCAGTAAGTTTGGATAATTTTATTTCTTTTTTCACGAAACTAGTTCTTTTTTTTTTTAATATTTACTAAATAATTGATTTTTTAGACGACAATATGGCGACACATCCTTTCCATTTGGTAACGTATATCATGACTATTATTAATTACTCATCACCAATATTATGATATAATACTAAATTTTTATTTTCTTTCCTTGTTATAAGCACGGACATAATTTCTTCATCATGGGTCATGGTGCAGGTAAAACACCTGATCCAACACAATTTAATTTGGTAGACCCTGCTGTACGTGATACTATAACCGTTGCTGGTGATTCGTAAGTATCTTAAAAAATGAAAAGGTATAATACTTATAATTCACATAATTCATTTTTCTATTTTTTAGATGGGCTGTAATTAGATATTATATTGATAATCCTGGTATATGGGCTTTCCATTGTCATATTGAGGTAAATTTTTACATGAACTTTTTTAAAAAAATTTTTACATCTATGCTGAAAGTATTTTCCTCAAATGCAGTGGCACGTTGAAATGGGAATGGTAGGACAACTTATAGAAAGGCCCAGTGAATTAAAAGGTGACCCGATACCGCAACATCTAAAGACTATTTGTCCTGCCGATCCAGATGATGATCTTTATAATAATAATACTACCGCTACCGCTAAGAAAAGATCATTAAAAGCATATAAAAATTATTATAAACGGTCTGATGTTCCTAACCATTCCCGTCATGTCAGATATAAATTTATGCGTGGAAGTGCTTATTAAGAGGTGACGTGTAAAATAAGGATTTTGGATTGAATTTGAAGAAGAGAATAGAGAAGTAGTTTACTTTGCGGAAATTTTATTATAATGTAATATTTTTTTATTTCGTTCGGGAATTTAATTTTTTATTTTATTTTATTTATTATATTATTTATTTATTTTTGTAAAAACTTTCGTTTGTATATAGAAGAGATGATTTTTTTTTTTTGTAAAATAAGGAGGGAAAACCAACAAGGGGAAAGAGTTTATCATTATTTATTTTTCTTATTAGACGCATACGATACTCGCTATTTTTTTTTATAGAGTCGAATCAATGAAATTTTTCTTTCGATTTTAATATATATATATTTATATTAACGTTTGTTTCGATAAATGTTTTTTTTTAATGAAAACTCGATCAAAAAAGAAAGGGTTTGTCCCTTCATATGACGGAATAAAAATTCTTTCCTTTAAATTAAAATTCATAAAATCAATAGGATTTTTATTACAAGAGTTACTAGTCGTTCTCAATAAAAATAATCTATCTAATAATGCACATAAATAATCATAAACGAATTATTAAAATTATCATAAAATATCACATTTGGTAATAAAAATTATCCCGGTTTATCACTCAACCAAAATTTTGTATGTGACTAAGCATTCTTAAATGTGTCCTTCGTCGATAATAATTGTCCGGAGCGTAGCGAAGGACTTTCTATTGTAGAGCACTTATAACGAATTAATGATTTTTGGATTAACCCATGAAATTTTCCTTATGTCCATCCGCTGACGTCACCTCCCTAATTACCCCTGTTTTTTCCTTTTTTGATTATGCATCACTTTTTACTGATGATTTTGTAACACTGCTTATTTTATTTGGAGCTACGTATTTTTTAATCAATTTTTTTTTTAATAAAAAAGATACCGAGTAAATAAGCGCGACGGACTTTAACGGTTTCCGTTTTCCTAGTTATTTATATGATAAGGTCGCTTCAACGCTTCCTTGCGGATTCTCTGCGAACGTAAAGAAAGATATTGTTTCTAATAATGTTTCTAAAATTAAATTATTAATTATTACATAATTATTAATTACAAATTCCTTGCTAATTATATTATTATTTTGTTCATTACGGAATCTACGTTTCTCATTACCTTGTAGACGGACGCTAACTACAGCAAGTATAAGAATTATATAGACTGCGAAAGGCAACTGCAAACTGATGGGATAATTTGAAAATGAGAAGATATGAGTACAGCTATAGAAAATCCAGGCTTGGCTCGGTTCCGAGTTGTTTTGGTCGGTGTCGTCTCCAGTAAAAAGAGACGCGTTAGGATTCTGCGCGATCGGGACGAAGAAATGATAACCGCAAAAGTTGTTGTACGATAGTTAAGTTTTTAGCACTTCGTAAATGTTTATTCGTAGATTAGTTTTGTTATAGTTTAGTCATTAAAATTTTTTCCCGACTCAGATTATTTTATTTTACTTACAATCTTTGCTGTGGGTTTGGACTTTTGTCTAAATTACCGTACTCTAGCTGAAGCTACGGTTGAACTGCTGGTAGGCTTGGACTAATCTTGGACTTCGGATTGGTCTGGTATTAATTGGTTTGCGGGTGTTGTGCATACCCTTCTCTCTATACCTTATTTCTGAGTTCTGACCCTTGGTTGGTACTACTACTACTGTCAGGTAAGGTATATCATTTCTTTTTTTGTTATTATTTATTTTTACTTTGAAATGATTATATATAAATTTGTAGAGATATAAACTGAAATATTTTGTATATTATTAAAAGAAAAAGGTTATTTCAACATAATTACATAAATAAAAAGTATGTACTAATAATTAATAAATAATATATTTACAAAAAATTTATAAAATCGTGAGAATATTCTAATAAATTTTCCTTACTATTTTCTTATAATACTGCAAGAATTTTAAGATGAAAAAATTTTTTCTCAAAGATAAACATTATAACGTACATTCATCATTTGTAGTGTAAACATAATATGATTAAATTTTGATAAATCATATTTTGTAGTCAAAAAATATCTCAATTCAAAATATCTTATAATTCTAAATCGTAGCTATTACTGGAAGTATAATACTGAGGCTTTTGGTTCTTATGATGTGAAGTGCATTGACGCTTATCCGTTTTTCTAACGATCAAAGGATTCTGAAAAAATAATTTCTACCAACATGTTTTTTTGTAATAAGCTCGTAAACAGTTTGATAACAATGTCTTTAGTATTTAAAGATACTGTATATGTACAAAACAATTTATATACATATATATAATAATGAAAATTAAACTGCTTAAATACATAAATAAAAGATGATAAAATTTTACAGTAAGAAACAGCCGCACGATACCTGTTCAGGTGATTTGGGTCATTATGTCAAATATTCGATAAATTATATATTTTTATTAACTAAAAATATAAAAAATTCGGCATATTCAAAATATATATTGTATATCGTTTCAATCAGCCGAAAGTTTGAGAATTTAAACCCTTCAAAAACCAAAACGTAAATGTTTCCAATAATGTACAAGGCATAGAAAGGGTCTATAGTAGCTTTTAAAATTCAATACAATGTTAAATAAATGCGCTGAAATTGAGACTCATAGATGTCAACTGTCAAGTGATCTGCTGTGCCGGATAATGCCGGCAAAGACTAAGTTAATTCCGGCTGGAATTAGGATGGTATCGTTTATTAATTATCACGAATAAATAAATATGACTGGTCTATAATCAAACTTCGTTTATAGCGAAATTTATAATAAAGTCGGTATATAGTGATAAAGTTAATTATAAAAGGTTTTGGTTTGTTATGAGCCAAAATTGGTTTATCCCGAATCGTTATTTCGAGTTATGACTGTATACATCCGAATTTATACTTATTTCCCGGTCTCATATAGATAGCCTCTAATTTTAGTTAAAATAGTTAAAAATAGTTAATCACATGTTAAATCTAATGAGTAACACGCTCCTGGGAAGGCCTTTTCCCTTCGGGTATTATTTCCAACTCCTCATGAAATAAATACTTATCCACATTTAGATTAGGTGTTACATGTCATAAAACAAGAGTCATATGACTGATAAGTGATTAATCCGGTATCACGTGATTTCAAATATTGAAGTAATTTTAATTTTGATGTACGATTTGAATTACTTCCAAATGAATTAGAATCCTTTTTATAATACAAATTGGACAAAACACATACTACGAATCCCACTTTTCTTGTGATCCTTTGATAGTAAATTTTGTAAAAGGAGATTAGGTAAAAACAATGAAAATATGAAATTATTAAAAAAAAAATATACCAAATAAATAAATATTTAAATTAGTCTTATTTACTAATTACAGACGGATTCTTTTTGATCCCGAGTGGCTTAAATCGTAAGGCTTTGCGGAAAATAAGATTTTTGTTTTATAAAGTTATGGCTTTGTGAATTTTTTTTTTTATAACTGAGAAAAAATGGAAACCCGAAAATCCGAAAAAAGTGATTACCGTGATTGCCGTTAATTCGATCTTTTTAGGGCTTTTTTCTTTGAACGAGCGATTGTTAATTCGATGGCTTCCTTAATTTGAATCAAAATATTTTTTTTGGCCCAAATCAAAAATATGATCGCAAAAAAACCAAAAAAAAAAATCGGATTGCAAAGATCGACTTTTGCAAAAAAAAGCTTAACCTTCTGTGGCTAATTACAGAAGAAGAATTTTTATTATATAATTAGGCATGGCTTAGTATTCAATTCATTCATTTTTTTTTTTTTAAAAAAAAAAATGATTGTTTTTAAATGTCATAATATAAAACAATATAAAATAAAATACGTTTAAAAATAAAACACGGGCGTATTTAGAAGAAAGTTCGGATTTATTATAACCAAAAAAAAAGGATGACGTTTGATTAATCGCTTTCAAATTTGACAATTAATTTAATTTGAATAATAAAAATTGCGCTGTTTTTGCTTTGATCGGTTTGATTATCAAAAAAAAAAACAAATTCCAATCTGAATAAAAAGAAATTATAAATAGCATTTTTCAAATCGTTCTTTTTTTGCATCTCAATTTTGTTTAATTCTCAGAATTGTTTCAAAAAAAAAAGAAATTTTTTTTTTTTTATAACAAAAATGAGAATAACTTCGATTTTTAACGTAATAGTATTATTCTCATTATACTCAACAATAATAAATGCAACACCTACAGCATCCGCGGCACCTACACTTGAAAAGCGTCAAGAAACTGAACAAGATCCAGGCTTTAATACTAATATTTTCACATCCTTCAAACCACTAGAAGTTACTGCATCACCTATAACAAGAGAATATACTCTAAAATTAGCTAAAGCAGAATTATCTCCAGATGGGTTCTCGAGAATCGTTTGGACTTCAAATGGTCAATTTCCTGGTCCCATGATACGTGCTAATAAAGGAGATCAAATAGTTATTAATGTACAAAATAATTTGAAAGATTTTACTACGATTCATTGGCATAGTATATTTCAAAAAGGCACTACATTTTACGATGGTGTTGCTGGACAGGTGAGCTCGAGTTTTGGTTATAACTCCGTTAAAAGAATTTTGTCAAATATAATCATTTTGTTCGTTAACAATAAATAACTGATATATAACATAAGACACAATGCCTTATCCCAACTGGTACAACGTTCACTTATAATTTCACAGTAGGTAAACAATATGGGACTTATTGGTGGTAAGCACATAATTTACAATATTTTTTTGTTTAGTCGTATTATGATTTTTCTTTACGAAGTTTTGTATTATAGGCACTCCCATTTCAGGTCCCAATATGTGGACGGGCTTATAGGTCCATTAATGTATGTTATAGTATATACGTCATTGTGTATGTGTAATTGTGTATACGTACGTAATTGTATAGTTAAGTGGTTTAAACATTTTAATAGTATTCATGATCCGAAAGATCCTTACTTAAATGAATACGATGAAGAGTTTGTAATGACTTTATCGGATTGGTACCATGTAGGTTCGGAGCAATTAGTAAAAATGAGAATGACGCTAGGTTATCATGGATTCAATGTAAATTAATTTATTTTTTCCTAAAAAAAAAACATTGCTCTTTACATTTTATTGAAATGCTTTATATATGTAATAGCCAATCCCCGACTCTGGGCTTATTAGCGGTCGTGGAAGATACAATTGTTCTGTAAAACTTAATGGTACCAAATGTACATCAGATACCCCATTGGCTCTATATTGTTGAAAAGGGAAACCGCTATCGTTTCCGTATTATCAATGAATACAAGGTAAATACTAGAATTCAATTAAAATTTTGTATCATGGTTTATCGTGATTTAAAAATTTCTTTAAAAATAATTAGCGCGGAAGCACCTTTTACTTTCTCGATTGATCAGCATCCACTAAGAATAATTGAAGTAGAAGGTGAAAATATCAAGCCCGTAACTTTAAACAAGATAAATATAGCCGTTGGTCAACGCTATTCTGTAATAGTTAATGCCGATAAAGAAGTTAATAATTTCTGGATTCGAGCTACAATCGTCAAACAATGCATACATATTTTACCAGATACCATTAATTCAAATTCATCAATAAATTATGAAGTATCTGGTATATTAAGATATAACGGAGCTCCTGATACCTACCCAACTACACAAGATTGGGAAGAAAAAATCCTTAATTGTAGAGATGTAGATCATAATATATTAAAATTAAATCCACCCAGATCTCCACCAGGTATTCCAACAGATAATTTCACCCTTCTTATTACATTTGGTGTTGTTGATGGTGTTGGTCACGCTCTGGTAAATGGTTCGACTTTCAAGCCGGATTTAGAGAATCCCACCGCAAATAAACTTATGTATGGTGGAGATGAAACTCCTAGCATGTTAGAACAGAATCAAAATGCTTTCACATATGACACTCAAAACGGTGTTGTTGAAATTACTTTAATCAGTAAGTTTTGAATGATTTTATTTTTTTTTCCACGAACCTGTTCCTTTCTTTTTTTTTTTATATTTACTAAAATAATTGATTTTTTAGACGACAATATAGCGACACATCCTTTCCATTTTGTATGACTACAGTATTATCAATTACTCATCACCAATATTATGATATTATACTAAATTTTTCTTTTCCTTTCTTGTTATAAGCACGGACACAATTTCTTCATCATGGGTCATGGTGCAGGTAGAACACCTGATCCAACACAATTTAATTTGGTAGACCCTGCTGTACGTGATACTATAACGGTTGCTGGTGATTCGTAAGTATCTTGAAAATGAAAAGGTATAATACCTATAATTCACGTATTTCATTTTTCTATTTTTTAGATGGGCTGTAATTAGATATAATATTGATAATCCTGGTATATGGGCTTTCTATGATCATAATGAGGTAAATTTATACATAAACTTTAAACAAAATTTTAAAAACTTTTACATCTACGCTGAAAGTATTTTCCTCAAATACAGTGGCACGTTGAAATGGGAATGGTAGGACAACTTATAGAAAGACCCAGTGAATTAAAAGGTAACCCGATACCGCCACAAGTAAAGAGCATATGTCCTCTAGATAATGATGATGATGATGACAATAATAATAATAATACCGCTAAGAAAAGATCATTAAAAGTATATAAAAATTATTATAAACGCTCTGATGTTCCTAACCATTCCCGTCATGTCAGATATAAATTTATGCGTGGAAGTGCTTATTAGAGGTGACGTGTAAAATAAGGATTTTGGGATTGAATTTGAAGAAGAAAATAGAGAAGAAAGAAGATTATTTTGCGGAAATTTTATTATAATGTAAATTTAATTTTTTATTTTATTTATTATATTTATTTATTTTTGTAAAAACTTTCGTTTGTATAATAGAAGAGATGATTTTTTTTTCCGTAAAATAAGGAGGGAAAACAAACAAACAAAGGCAAGAATTTATCATTATTTATTTTCTTACTAGACACATATGATACGCGCGCGCTATTTTTTTTTTTTTATAGAGTCGAATCGATGAGTCTTTTCTTTTCGATTATAATATATATATATTTATATTAACATTTGTTTCGATAAGTGTTTTTTTTTAATGAAAACTCGATCAAAAAAAGAAAGGGATTATCCCTTCATATGACGGAATAAAAATTCTTTTCTTTTAATTAAAATTCATAAAATCAATAGGATGAGTTTTATTACAAGAGTTTATACTAGTCGTTCTCAATAAATATAATCAATCAATAATGCACATAAAGGAAATTACGTCGAAATATTAAAACACTTCGGAGAGAATTTTTGTACCAAATTGATGATTATTTGAATTGGGCGTATTTTTGTGTTTTTTATAGATTAGTTTTTGTATGGGTGAAGCTAACGTTTTTTAATTTTTTTTTTCATTAGAAATGAAAATTACTTTCCATTTTTGACATTTTAGATTTAAATTTTTTTCTTTTTTCATAGTGTTTCTTTTGAAAAAAAATTTCAAAATAAAAATGGAAATTACATTCTATTTTTGGTCTGAATTTTTTTCTCTTTTCGTAAATCAAAAGTTGTTTTATTTAATAACTGATAATACAGTTACTAATGTGATAGATAAATTAAAAAGAAAATTTCAATTAAAAATATAATTATTCCTAAAAAAGAAATTTTTATCTCATTTTAACTTAGTAGAAGTTTTAAAATTATGAAAAAAAGGTCATGTTAAAATAAGATTATTGAACTAGTCTAAAATGAAGACAATAATAAAATTTTTGTTCTAAAAAAGAAAACTTTTGCAAAAGAACTTTTTTATAAAAAAAAAAATGTCAACCACTATTTAGGATGGAGCCATACTATGAGCAGAGCAACATCGTGGAAAAATCTGGATATTTTTAATCCAATTTCCGTTAAAGCAAAATGAAAAAATGATTAAAGAATATGAAAGTTTACAAGAAGAAAATAGAACTAAGCTTAAAAAATATCTCATTGATATTTAAATTCACTTATTTTTAAAGATCAATTGTAACAACTGATATTTATTACCAAAAAAAATAAAATCATATGATTCTATAACAGATAATGTTAACGGTAGTACAAATACTTGGATTATCTTATAATTCTGGTTTATCGATCAAAATTTTGTATGTTCTTAAGGTCGTTTCGATGCTTCCTTGGGGATTCTCTGTCAACGTAAAAAAAGGTATCGTTTCCAATAATGTTTTTAAAATTAAATTATTAAATATTTACATAATTATTAATTACAAAATTCTTTGTTAATTATATTATTTTGTTTCATTATGGAATCTACTTTCTCGCTACCTTGTAGACGGAAACTAACTACAGCAAGAATAAAAATTATACAAATAGACTGCGAAAAGCAAACTGCAAACTGATGCGATAATTGAAAAGAGAAGATATGCGTACAGCTATAGAAAACTCTGGCTTGGCTCAGTTCCGAGTTGTCTTGATGTCACCTCCAGTAAAAAGAGACGCCAGTTATCATTTTTGACTTGTTTAAATAACTTTTTTTTGCTAAATCGGCAAGGACGAAAAAATTTACTAATGTTTAAAATCTCCTTACAAACCCAAAGTAAGTTTTTAGAGAAGTTAAAGATGCATCTAAAATTGGACTTAAAACTTTATTTAAAGGAAAAAGTTTTGAAAGTGACCATATTTTAGTATAAAGCTATCGAAATATAAGCAACACTAAATACATAGAGGTCTGACCGTAATCGGTTGTACAATTTACTTAAAAAAAATGTAGTGTATTGCTACGTGAATTTCAAATAAGAGTATATATTACATATCAATACAATTTGATATTTCAATCCCAAAGTAATTGAGAAACTAAGGCTATTCAAAGAACAACAAGACAGTCTATAATATTGCACTTTTACCATTGCATCTCGTCACTTGCAAGTGATCATGACAGATTAAATTTAAATCACGTGTTAAAGAAAATATAAATCAAGGTTTGTTATTTCATCTTAAAATTTTAACAAATAAATCATACATTCTGTAGCTAGAACTTTAAATAGGTCAAGGGTTTTATAACCCCTCTTAAAAAAAATAGCAAAAGGATTGATAAATTGGTATTTAATACAGTTTTATTAAATGATGCTATCAAAAAATATTCTTATAAATTTCATATTGCTAAATAGTACACGTGTGAAATATTAATATTGCATCAGCAACCAATTTATTTCGTTTTATCTACCTAATCGCAGTAAATGGCGCGTCTAGCCGTCCCGTCTATACGTTTTTGGCCTTAAACTTTTGAAGTAATAGCTACAATTTTTACCATGCCCATTCCAAAATCTACATACACTTTGCCCAATTGCTCCTAAACCATAAACACCTGTACAGGACCCTGATGTTATAGCTGTAGTAGCATTTACTCCGTCAGAAATTTAAAGTAACTTACTACTGATACTTCAACAACTGTAATCACTATGTACAAAAGTTTCTAAAAAGAATAATGGCCAAAAAACTGAAAGAGCAAGTTCTGTGAAGAAGAAACTGGCAGGGATGATACAAATATCGGACTATCGTTAAGTTTTCTTGAAGATAATTTTGATATTTACAAAAAAAATAAGTCAAATTTTGCCAAACAGCTGCTACTAAGATTTTTTCAGGAAAGACATGGATTAAAAATAAATTATCTCATCTTGTGACTAAGTATAATGAAATTAAAGAAAAAGAGAACCAAACAGGAAGAGAGGCGCAAGTGAAATGGAAATGGTTTGATTCTCTATTTGGAACTCGTGACACAATAGATGATGATGTTCAATTGTTTAATAGCTCTCGACAATTTCTTTCACAAGATCCGTTAGCGAAGCTGTGATTTCTATGAATAATGCAAGACAAATAATTTGGGAAAAATGACTTGCTTTTGAGGAACAGTTTGAAAAGAGGCAAGTAGTTGAAAAAGAAATTAGAGAAGCAGAAACAGCTTTTAAAACAGCTTTTAAAAGAAAAGAATTAAAAGTTGAGCGAATTAAAGCTGAAACATTACGAAAGAAAATGAAGTTTGGAATAGAGCAATCACATATGCAATATGAGATTAGAATGAAAGAATGATGTTGCAATATAAATCATCTTTGGAATAATTGCAATTTAACGTTAGTAAGTAGTAGTAAATAATAATTAAAGTAATAATAATAATAATAACGGTAGTATAATAACGAACCATTTTGCTGTAAACTTTTTATTTAAGAATTTACATGTATTGTATTTTTTAATAAATTATTAAAAATGGTGACAAAAAATTAAGTTTCTTTTAGCCTACCCCAGTCCTTATTAATGCCTCATCATTATTCCTTAATGTATAATTATCATTTTCATCATCATCATCTTCTATATTATCATTGAAAACAACTTCCCAAATATCCATATTCATTTTTAAAAAGTAATATAAAATTATTGCATAACATGTAAAATATTCCTATTTTAACCGTTTTAATATCAAGATACTTTAACATTCTAAATCTTTTAATGTTCGAACTATTACAACTCAATGACGTGAATGGAATTGATTAAATTCTGTGTTTCGGGAAGATGGATCTTTAAAAGGTGGGATTAAGAAAGGATAAATAGGATAAGCTGTATCACCCAAAATCTTGAATAAGATGAGAATAATTTTTACAAAAAGAAGGATTTCTAAAAACTCAGACATCATGTACTGAGCCCGGCCAGCCAACACCAAAACTAGTAAAAAATGCCTCCATCATTTACAATACCTTGACAGCGAATAGTAGCATAGCATTTTTTTCTGGTAAAGTAAACCGCTGGATCTTTACTGGAGAATTTCTCATAAGAATATATGTTTTATCAACCGCTCCAATTACATTTTTAAGTCCTTCTAAATTTTCAAGTCCTTCATGAACTTTTTTACGCTCTTCTGCTGAAGTAAGTCATTTAATAAAACTTTTTTTTTCTATTAAAATTGCCTGAATAACTCATTTAATATAAAGAATTACCGTCCCTTCTCCTTGAACAAACCTCGAACAAACTTCCATCCGAGTCAACAAAGAAATATAGCTAATTGAAATTCAACAAGCTTTCCTTGTGGTGAAAATACAGGATGGGATCGTATAAAGTTAGTTAATTGTTGGAAGTTATGTGGATGCATTCTTACAATCTTTTTTAAATCGAACAGTATCATAAAATGGAAGAACATTTTGCCACCAAAATGCTCTGATTTCACTACGCGATATAATCTTGGTTCTAAATACTGTGTATTTATTTGTCTTATTAAAGCAGTTTGTAAAATAATATTATCTTCTTCATCACTTGAAGTTTCCTCCTATTCTTCTTCATGTTCGTCTCCTAAAAATATTTGTAACCATAACAGCTTATAAAGTCTTTCTTTACGATACATGTTTTAACGGTAACAGGTAAAGAAAAGAAGTCGTTGACGCCAATCATATCCATTACGACTCAACTATAAATACGGTTTGATTGGTTACATTATTTTTCGGTCAATCCGCTCCGGTCTAGAAATGAACAGGGCGTGTAATAGTTATTTCACGGGGAACTGTGGGTATCAATGATTTTCACGGCTGCGCCTATTACTTATACCCATAATACACTTGGTGTGAATGTATATTTTGAATCCTTACTTCTTTGTAGTGTTCATTAACTTAAGTTATAATTAAAAAAAGATAAAGATGTTCTATTAATGTAATTTAATACGATCAATAACATTAGGATCCAAGTAATTATTTTAGACCGCAAAATTCAATAATTTTCATGATTTGAGGTTATAAATTATTTCATGAATATGCTATCTTTACGAAATATAAGATCAGACTACGCGTATAATTAGAACCATACCATACGACAATTTTATTCTCTAAGCTAAACTATGTAAAAGGAAGAAGTAATTAAACGAGAAGAAAAAGGAAAAAAATTTTATAATATTATAAATTCAAAATTATATGCTGGTCTTTAAGAGTACCAAGTACCAAGTTACTAGTGGTCCAGTTCGTCTGGATTAGAAATATCCGGTGTGAGTTGACTGGTATGATCATTAGTTCAACGTGAGTGTTTGACGCCTCGGGAGTGTTGAGATCTAAAAAGTTGACGATATTTTTTCTTTTTTTCTTGGTTGTGATGAATTTTTCGAATTCTTAAGTTTTCACAGCGCACGACTTCATAAAATGCACGCGAAGGATCCAAAAAATATTGTATTAACAAGACTTACGAAGTTTCTTCTTTCTTATAAACATATGGAATAAATTTGATAATCTTAAAGAAATATTTAGTTAACAGAAAGATCGAGTGTGTTACAGGCAGTGAGAAGTGCGTTTGAAGTCTGTTCCCTTTTACTGACAAAATTTCAGTATGTCTGATGTTAGTAAGATGTCTGAGTATTTATTTAACCTTAATGAGTTTCGTTCTGAATTCTTCCAACATGTGTAGTAGTTGAAGCGCACGTTGGTTACAAATCCCTAAATGATAATTATCATCTATATGAGCGTTACCCGTTACATTTAGCACAACTAATGACTAAGGTAAAGTAAAGTAAGGAGTATTTTCGTTAAAGATGGTCAACCGTTGGTAAAGAAAAATTCAAAATTTTAATTTTGTAACTCAATAATCTGAACTTGCTTTTTTCCCGTACGTCTATTTATAGATCACGTGATATTACATTTTTTCGAACTTACAAATTTTTTTTCCAAAATCTTTGAAAAGATTAAACATCTTACTATTTTTTTTTATGCTAGTAAATATAACAATCGTTTATATGAAGTATTAGTACTTGGCAGGATCAGAATACCATCTTGAATTACCCGAATTACTCGTCGATAAAAGTGCGGATGACCCTTGTCGGCGACTATAAAAGGATCGATCGTTTGAAATTCATTACAGTAACGCGTTGATAATTCAATTTTAATATAAGATGATAAAATTTTTATAATATAAACATTTTTTTATTTAATTTTTTTTTGTTGTTTATTAGAATAATGAAAAAATTTTCTTTAAATAAAATAAAATAAAATACAAAAATAAATATAATTGAAAAAATAATAATACAATGAAGTTATATAATAAATAAAATCTGAATGAAATATAAGAAATATAAACCCCAAACCAAATAAGAAAGAAGTAAATTAAAATACATTTTTTTTAAATAATACAACAAAATTAAAATATTTTAAAATCATCTAGATTTTAAAATAAGAGTTTTTTCTTTACAAATAATTTTTAAAATAAAAGTTTTTTATGATGTGACGAAAAAAAAAAAACCTTAGAAAAATTGATGGATGTTGGTATGTTGATAATGACGATGTAAAATCTTAGTAAAAGGTTGTTGATAAGATTAATCTTAAGAATTTCGAATTTAAATAATTTATCAATTCGAATTTAATATAACTCTCCCGAATATTTTTATATAATAACTTTTTTAAAAAATCCTTTATTTTTTAATTTCCAATTCTAAATTTCTTTGAAATTTTGGCTATTCCTTTTCCTTTTTTATCAGCTTCATTAGAAGGTACATAGCCGGGAGGGAAATAAGGTTGTTGATGAATAGGAGTTGAACTACTAGAATTATTTGTATTAGGATATTTTAAATATAATTGTTGAGCAGGAATGTCCAGGGGTATTGACATGGGAATTTGAGGAGGCAAATTATATAAATTAGGTAATGGTTTCTGTTGATTAAAGAATTCGGGAGGTATATTATTATTATAATATAAATTAGGTAATGGTTGTTGATCATTAATATACTCAATTGAACGAGGTTGTTCGAAACTTCCTCTTGTAGCGGATACATAACCTCCTTGAGGATTAGGAGAAGGAGGAGTTGGATTATATGAAGATGGGAATGGTCCAAAAGTACCAGGAGGATTATATGTGGTTGTTTGTGGTGATTGCGCTTGGTAAGATGAAACTTGATTTTGTTCTGGTTGAGAATATGGAACAGAATAACCTTCAATAATTTCAGACTCGGTAGGACTACGAGTACCACCAGTATTATTATCCTTCTCATGTTGCTGCATTCTTATAGCAGATTGAGTAGTACTAACAGTAACATTCTCATATTTGACAACAGTTTCTTCAATCGTATTATTTGAATTAGGAACTTGTATTTTTCTCGATGTCTCTATTTTATTAGTAGTTGTTTGAGTATACACTGGTCCTCCATTGATGTTATTCATTGGTGGTGGTGACATTTGTCTATTAACTGCAACTTCCATTCCATTATTATTATAAGATTGTTGTGGATACTGTTGTGGATATTGTTGTGGATATTGTTGAGGATACTGTTGAGGATACTGTTGAGGTAACTGTTGGGGATATTGTCGAGGAGACTGTTGAGAATACTGTTGAGGTAGCTGTTGAGGATATTGTTGGGGAGAATATGGTTGAGGTGGTGGTTGTGAATATTGATTTTGAGGTGGATATTGCTGTGGAGGTTGTTGTGAATATTGTTGCGGTGGATATTTCTGTGGATAACCCATTTGTTGTTGCTGATATTGTTGAGGGTATTTAGGCTGTGGTGAAGGCAATTGTGAATTTTGCATTGGTGGGGTACGAACTCCCATAGGATTTTGACGTGGTGGCATTGGAGATTGACGTCCAGGAATTTGAGCGTTCATTGGTATAGGACTTTGCCTTCCATTTGGTAATTTTGAATTCATTCTAACAGGACTTAGTGGTCTTCCTGGTAATTGAGCGTTATTTACAATTGGACTTGCACGAGGGCTACGAACTCCCATTGGAACTTGTCTTCCAGGATTCAATTGATCAGAAAATTGGGATGGAGCTTGTCTCGGCGTTTGACGACCTGGTAATTGTCCATTTGTCATGATTGGACTTTGACGAGGTGAAGGTCCACCACGAACACCATTTGGAGATCGACCCATTTGTGGATTTACGGAAAATGGTATTTCTCTGCCACGTGAACCATTGTATGGACTCTGTCTTCCAAGATTTGGAGATCTACTTTGCTGCATTGGTGATTGACGTATAGGTTGTGGATATTGAGGTTGATTATAATATTCATCTTCACGATCATTATGATTTTCTTGACGTTGTTCATTTTCATAATCTTGGTTCTCATAATAATCATTCTCCGCTTGACGTGGTCGGAATTGTTGTGAATTCTGTGGACGAAATTGTTGAGAATTTTGATTTTGCAATGGAGGTCTCAATTGTTGAGAATTCTCTTTTTGAACTTTAGGGAAATTTTCTTGTTGACGGATCGATCGATCATCATCTTTATTATAATCTTGTTGAGTATCAGATGATTGTTCATCATCATGATATTGATCATATACATCATCATTTTGATAATATTGATCAATTTCAGATTCTTTATCGACTTCTTCATTTTCCTGAGCTTGTCTTTGTAATTCACGTTCTTTTCTTTCACGTTCTTTTTGTTCCATGACAAGTTTTTGTTGATCTTGTTGATATCTTTGTATTTGATAAAGTTTAGTTTCTTCCTCCTCTTGTTGTTGTTGAAGATATCTATCACGAAATTCTTGACCTTTATCAATTGGTTGATCAAGTAATTTTTCAATTTGATCAGTAGGAGTACCAGGACGTTGTATATAAGGTGCTTGTTGTCTACTTAAACCACTAGTATTTGAACGATTTGAATGATTAAATGGTTGCCTTATATAACTATTATTTGAATGAACAGATCTTTGAGAAGGAGGAGCCAATACACTTGAAGCGGAAGATTTACTTGAACTACCTTTCTTAGAATTTTTCACCCAAGGTAAATTAATACTTAAATTACTTAAAGCACTAATTTTACTAACACGAGAAGAATTATGATTTGATAAAGCAATATTATTTGTATTATTTAAATTTTGTTCCCAATCTAACATATATTGATTTTTTTCTTCAATCATAATCCATTCACATTCATGTATTAAACCACGACGAGGTTCAATGAAAATCCATTCACCCCATTGTTCATCTTGACCACCAATATTTGCTTCTATCCAAACATAAGGAAATAAAGCGTCAATAGTTTCAACCGTTAAATAATCTGATAAATCAACAGTTTGTTCTATTATATGCCAATCTTCCCAATCTTCATAAGCATGACCATGCATATAAGCACCATTTTCTGAATCATAAGAATGTGGACGACGTTTTATACATAAGAAAGAAATAGTTTTAGTTTTCTTTGTTGAATTACTACCTCGATGCCTAACCTCTTGAGATTCTTCACGTAAAGTGTTACCTAATGTTGTTGAATCATTATAATTTGTTGATTCGTTATAATTTGTTGAATCATTATTAAAATTATAATAATTATTACTACCATTTCCAATAAAACCATTACCACCATTATCACCATCAGATGAAGGATTAAGAGTTGATGAAAGACTAAATACATTTGAACTACTATCAACTGATTCACGAAGTTCTTTATTTCCTAATTTTGTTTGATCATCATAACTATTATCATCAGGATATCTATTATCATCAAGATATTCACTACTATTACTAGAATCATTCATAAAATTTCCATCAGTTAAATTAAGTGAACCACCAATTAATGAATCATCAACAAATTCCATTTTTGGTAAAGGTTGTAAAGTGGTTAACTTTTCATTTTTTCGTAAACTACCAAATTTTTTCTTTCCACTCTTCTTTCTTCCAACACTAATAGGATTAGGATTTACATCTCTATCATCATAAGCAAAAAATAATTTTAATGATTCTTCAGACATGATACCAAAACCTTTACTTTGTAATTCATCCCATTTAGCTTCAACAGTTCTAGGATCATCTAAAAGAATTATATTTGGAGAAGATTTAAAACTTGCTTTACGTTTTAATGTTTGTAAAGTTTCAAATAATTCAGGAAACATTTCTGATAAAGAATTTCTATTATTAAGAGTTTTAGTGGATTTTCTAATAAAACTTGATTTTCTACTATTTGAATTAGAATCATTTGATTTATTAATATTATTACTATTATTATTATTATAATTAATTCTTGATTTAATGACTTCATCT
Organism: Rhizophagus sp. LPA8_4_AMF; assembly: GCA_021464525.1. NCBI lineage: Eukaryota > Fungi > Glomeromycota > Glomeromycetes > Glomerales > Glomeraceae > Rhizophagus > Rhizophagus sp. LPA8_4_AMF. The sequence goes on from JADRCO010000519.1 coordinate 29,492, forward strand.
AAATCAGCGATAGTTATATCAGGTAAAATATGATCACTTATAATAATATCTTTACCATTACCACTAACACTACTATTCATTAAACATTTTTTTCTACAATCAACATAATCTCTTAATAATAAATGTAATCTTTCAGGTAATTGAGTTGAACAAGCTCTCTCTCTTAAATAAGCTAAAAATAAATGAATTAAAGCGTTCGAATATTTTAACCATTCTTGATAAGCAGATTGAAAATTTTCATGAGTTTTAGTTTGTGATTCATTAAAAATTTGGAGAGCCATTGATTTTAAAATACGAGTTGGATGCATATGATTAATATGAGATTGTTCCATAGTCATGGCGAATAAATCGAATAATTCTATTAATATTCCTTTATTTTGTCTTTCAAGTTTTGAAAGGAATAAATTAAAAGAACCTTTTCTAGGATCATATTGCCATTCTATAATAAAAAAAAAAAAATTTTTTTTTTTTTTGTGAAAAATTTTTTTAAAAAAAAAAAAAAAAAAAAAAATATTTTTTTTTTTTGAGAAAAGATAATCAAGAAAAAAAAAAAAAAAAAAAATTATTTATAAAATTATTTATTAAATTATTTACCTTGTTCATATCTAACAAATTGTTCATAATAATCATAAGGAACAATTATAGTAGTACAATTTCTTAATGCCCATCGTATACCAGCTACGATATTATGTATATCTTGAAATTTTAATTCATCTTCAAATTCTGCTCGATTATCTCTTAATAAACAATTAATAAGGTACCGGACCTCATTTGCGCCATCTCGAATTCTTATAGGCTTAAATATTTCAGGTTCCGTCAAACCTATTATGGTAATTAAATGTAAAGTATTACAATAATATTACACAACATATTAAACAACCCCTGATTATCACCAAACACGAAAGCACGTGATATCTATGGCAACAGGCCGAGAAAACAAAAAAAAAGAAAAACATACCTCTTACTACGACCTCACCAGCGCATAAGTGAATGATTAAGTAAGCTTCACCTAAAGCTACCATCTGTTCAATATCTCTTTTTTGTTTCTTTTTCGTGCTCATCTTCCTTCTCATAGCTCTCATGCTACCACCATTCCCTCTCTTTAATGAATTACTACCATTGCTCGTTGTTCTTCTTAATCCATTATTCTTTTGTAAATATTGTAAATTTGGATTAGCTGTATAATTTGGTTGTGTTGTTGACATTGGTTTTCCTCGAAACATTTTTGATTGATGTTATTGTTTCTTTTTAATTTTCGAGAATAAAAAAAAAAATCTATAATCCTTTTATGATTAATATTATGTACACTCTAATGGATGAATGTAAAACGGAAATTCTATTAAAAAAAAGAAAAATCTTTTTTTTTTTTAATTTTGACAAAATAAAAAAAAAAACTTAAATTTAAAAAAAAGAAAATATATATTTTTTTTTTTTTTAATTTTTAAAAAAAAAAAAAAAAAACTTATATTTAGAAAAAAGAAAATATATTTTTTTTTTTTTTTTTCTGGATTCTATCCAAAAAAAATTATATAATGTAAATATATATTGAAGAGAGGGAGAAAGAGAAGAGAAGTGGGGGGAAAAAAGATTCTTTTTATATATAATGTATATATATATATGTGTGTATGTGTGTGTGTGTGTGTATTATTGAGAAATAGGAAATTTCCTTAAAAAAAAATTTTTTTTTTTTTTTTAAAAAAAAAAAAAAATAAGTTAAAAAAAATGTGAAAATATGGTAATTTTAAATTTTTTTATTTTAAAATTTTTTTTTTTTTTTTTTTTAATTTTATTAAAATAAAATATCAAAAAAAAGAAAAAAAGAAAAAAAGAAATTCCAAATTATCTTTTTTATTTTTTTTCCTTTTTTTTTTAGAAAAAAAAAAAAAATTTAAAATCAAAAACGATCTTTGAATATTTTTAAAGTTTTTTTTTTTTTAATAATAGGGACAAAGTTAATAATCAATATGTTTAAAGTTAAATATATATATATATAATATATACATATATATATGTATACATGTATATATATATAAAGAAATAATAATAATTAATCGTCAATACAACATTTTTCTATTTTTATTGATTTTATTTGATTTATACAAAATCGAAACATTTTTTGTACAATTTTACAAAATAATTATATTATAGTAATATATTGTTATATAATAAACGGGAGGATAATGATTAAATGTAGTAAATTATATAATTTATAATAAACCACTAATAGGAAAAAGGATTCTATAAAGCAAAAAAAAAAAAGAAATCTATATTTTTATGTCTTACAAAAAAAAAAAAAATAATTTATGCAAGATTGTAAAATAAATTTCTTTGTTTATTTATTTTATTTTATTTATTTATTTCGTTTTAAGAAAAAAGAATTTTTTTTTTTTTTTTTTTTTTAATCAAAAAAA